>KZ308521.1:108699-139867 GCA_000376725.2 Ladona fulva
GACCAGGAGAAATAGAGGTGTGATTGGTGTAGCAGGGACCAGGAGAAATAGAGGCGTGATGGGTGTAGCAGGGACCAGGAGAAATAGAGGTGTGATTGGTGTAGCAGGGACCAGGAGAAATAGAGGTGTGATTGGTGTAGCAGGGACCAGGAGAAATAGAGGTGTGATGGGTGTAGCAGGGACCAGGAGTAGACTGCGGGTGGAAATGATAATGCAGATGGAGAAGGTAGGAAGAGGATAAACTTCGAGGAGCAGAAGCTGGACATAGATAAGGAAAGGATTGTGTTCGGATGAAATGCATGAAGAAGAACAAGCTAGGCGTGCTAGTTGTTGGGGACCTGATGGTGAGATTCCATGGAAATAAAAGAGTAAGGAGCTGAAGTGGAGAGTTGTCCGGAACTTCTCTCTGAAAGGCGGAATAGTTGCTCCACATACATACATGCTGACCTAGCAAAACTTGCCATGGCGTGTAACAGGGGGTGTACAAACATCCATGTCTCTATCTAACTCTGACTGCTATTAGCTTTTCCAATGCTCCGAGGAAAAATCGACCGGAATTAGCGAGTGGAAGACCAGTAGTACCCATCCTAGCAATGTTTCGTAACGCTTTCTCTTTCTCTCTTGGAGATCTTAACTAAAGTAACAAAATCTATTTCGTCGACGAAATTTGTGGTAATAGATAATTCGAATTATCTCCAGTAAATTATCTGTCGGTAATCAACTCTCCCATCCTTCACTGAGTTACTCAATTATAACCGAAACACTGCTGTGGAATCTCCTTTAATAAACCTAGCTGCTCTACGTTCAACCATCTCTGGATCGGAGACCAATCCTACTTCGTGAGGATCCCAAATCGCACATAAAATTCTGGGAGACGTCTAATCAGGGAAAAGTACCAGAAAATTATCCTTGAAACAAGCGGAATGCTCCGACTTGACAAGAAATGCATGCGGTGATATAATACCAGGGAAGGATCGAGTGAAAAAGTAGTGTTCAATGAGATTTTTTTCCCTCGACTATACAGTGTAAGGTAAGGACAAAGGCGACGGATTAAGGCGTGGAGAATTTATCACCATGAAAAATATTTTAGTAAGACAAATAGTACATGCCATGCACCATATGGCGTCTCGAAGGTATACTTATGTGAATCTAAAATGAAAGCTTTAACGTGTGCAATTAAGCTGTAAGACCCATACTGCTCAACAATTCTCGAATAATGGAAGAAAGAGCGAAAGTTAAGCCACCTCTTTGGCATTCGATTGATTAACTAACTAATTAACTAACCTCTAAGAGCGCGGCTACATAGTTTCAAATTCCTATCAGCTGACCCCACTACGTCATGAGTGTGCCTTTTAAACAAAAAATTGATTCTGAAAAGGACACCTAAATATTTCAGTTGATTTACGAAATATACTTTCGTGCCACTATTGTGATAGGGTTTGGCTTAAGTTACGGTTCGGGTGCCAGGTTATGCACATTGCTACACATTTTCCTACGTCCATGTCGCCCTACAATATGGATGCATGTTCCGCATCTCGAATTTTCCTGCATTGTAATGTTTTACTTCAAATTGTGAGTGATCGTTGATACAATAGTAAATAGCTATCACAACTACATTCTAGAATCACACGAATGCCTAACAGTTAAAATTACAAGAAACACCTTCATCCAAGAAAAATTGCTTTTGAACCTCTTTACGGTGAATTTTACGACACAACGCAACGATGATCTTTCGCAGAATCCCATGAGCAGGCGGTCATTGGAAGATATATGAATAAAATATTTGCGAGAAGTAACGTTACGGCCGCCTTTCGCCATATATTTGGCTGAATAAAGCACTGCGGGACGACAGCGAGTGGTGTGGATGAGCGGCTAATGAGAGGGGAAAAGCATAAATATGAAAAGGAGAGATAAGAACGTAACCAGGAGGAGAGAATGAAGGACAGAGAGAGTGATATCCATACGAAAAAGGGTAGATAATAACTTAGTAAGTAATTTGATAAGGTTAGAAAATAATTTAACCTTAGCATATCGTACCTCAGTAATTAAGCGAAATCGTTAAATATGCTCCTTTGGTTTTTGGGATGAATGTACTTTGAAAGATTTGGTGTAAAATAATGAACATCATAAAAGATTAATCGAAAATTTTCCATTGAATGTCGTTACTATACAAGTGCAATAAGCATGAGATTTATTTATCGGTGCAATCATTGGCGCTTATTTATGGGGAAAGTGATCGCTCGTTCGTTGGGAAAGTGATCGATCGTTTTCGAGAATTGAGAAATTTATACTCAAATCAGGGTCACAGATGTCGCGGTGCAAAGGTTGTTCCGCACTAAATTCATTGCAGAATGTAAATAACTAATATCGAAAAGGTATGTAAGCTAGGATGTTTCACAAGGAACCTAATTTTAAGAAAACCACGAAAACAAAAGGTTGTCGCGGTAGTTTCATCCATCCATAAAATAACAAAACGAAACATCATGATGTTTTAAAAACTAGCGAAAAACAGTCCTTGTAACAAGAAGTAAGTTCAACTTCCGCGAATGTTGTCATTTCATGCATTAAGCTCTAAGTATGTATTCTGATATGTATTCTATTCCGCACATTTGCGATGAAGTTACAAACGCTACGGTGAAGAATTATTCCACTAATTGGCAGCTTCAAACAATCTTGCACACAATTACGCTTCTTAACATCGCATCTTTGATGGGCAACAATGCAGGGTTCTCTGCTTGCCAAACGACTTAATAAAGGATGCGAAAGTTGTGTCATATCTAAGTGATACGCTCTACTTCGTGCGAAAGCGTAAGGTTAACGTAGGGCTCCCACGATAAATTTACACAATTGAAAGTAAAAATTGGGAGGCGCAAGCCGAAATACATTTGCCGCTAAGTTTGTTTAATCCAGAAACTTAATATTTTTGGCAGCGCACACCTGAGATAATGGCGACCCGAGTATGTCCGTAAACACTGCGCCCTCAAAACAGCCAAGTTTTGACGAAGGGGATCTTTTCCCCGGACTTCCTAGGAACATTTAGCCTGCAGCATCCCACCCGATCTTCCTCTTCCCATCTCCTTCATATTTAGACGGTACAATTACGATTATCCAGGTCTATGTTACATGCTTCCACAATACTCGAAGCTATACTTCGATCATAAAGCGGATTCGATCTTTATATTGACGAGTGTTCACTGCGCTATTTCTTCATTACAACGTCACAAGTAGTTATTTTTGAGGGATATCAGGTTCATCCGCGACTTTCTTTGCTGCGATCCCATTATTTTTTCAGAAGGATTCTGATTTTCTAGACAATACTTTTCTTGCCGCTTGAAATATCCTAGTGCGTGGTCTCATACATACACTTTAATTTCTTTGCATAATTTGCATTTATTTGTAATTTCAGTTCCCCAAGTAGCCTTCCATAGCACTCGAGGCAAACTTGAAACATATTAAACGAAGCTGAATTAAAAATATGCATGAGACAAGCATTTTCTCATTATTAGGTAGAGTAATAATCAATCTCGCTAATATTTCAATCTTTGGTTAGAAAGCAGATAAGTTTATAGTAATGGTTTTAGTAATCATATAAACAGAGAGTGCTTCTTGAAACGCCATTATGGCTAAAAACATAAAATTACCAACTTCAGCAAATTTTCTAAGGTAAACTTGATGGGTTTTTCGGCCGTATTTAGTTTGAAATATATATTCTGCATAAAATACGAAATTTCAGGTTAAGTCACTATATAGCTAAATACAATAAAAGGGAAATGTCGAATTTCAGAGCATCAAAATTCAATATAACTCAAAAGTTACGTGTCTGCATGCTGGTCAATGGGAAAATACTTTAAAAATTAGTACGTTAGACCTTCAGTTCGCGTTAAGGACCTAAAGTTTGGAAAAATGACAAAAATCACCAAATTTTTCTTTTACGCTACATCAAAACATAATCGTTACAAGTAACGACTTCTACCTTTTTTAAAACAGGCGCACTGCGTTATTTTAATTAATAAAAAAACTTAATGAAAAATTAGGATTGCCTATGCTGGTAGTGTGGATAAACAAGAGACTGCCAAAATTAAGGAAAGAGAAAAATAACTAGAATCATTGCGAGAAATCTTAGCAGTTGACAGTGAAACTTTTGCCAAGGAAACTACTCGAAAATCCGAGCATACAGGCTCAGATATAATATGTATTTAAATCCACCATTATGGGAATCCATTCATTGGTAATTACAGTAGGGAAGAAAACAAAAGACAAAACACACACCCATGCCCTAACAATGTCAACCTCGATCAGCAGGGTTTCGAACCCCGGACAGCAGCGTTGATATGCTAACAAGCTGAGCGTTCCGTCTCCTAAGTTGGTAATGAATAGGATAAATATACAAACATACACGAGGCGAATGAATCGAAATAGGTATGAATGTAAACATAAATGTAAATGTTTACGTAAATGTATTGTTAATACATAATACTCGTAGAGACATTCCTATCCTTCTATGTTAGCGCACCATCTTCATTCCGTACCGCTCTCTCACACTGATGGGTTTCAACTTCTTCCTCCGCTCATTCGATGGGCTGCGATCGATGTGAGGCACTGCTGTTGGAAATCCGCGGTGGTTGGAAAGAAGAGGCGAGGATGAAGGATTATGGGAAAGGGAGGCGCAGAGCGCAGTGAGAAAAGAGCAGGTGAGCTGAGGTAGATAGTGCGCAAGAGATGGGGAAGATGGACAAATCGAGGAGGAAAAAAGATTTCGTTTCAAAAGAGAGCGGGAGAAAGGTTCTGGAAAGGCGAGAGGTGATAAAAGGGCATAAACAAAGGATGATCAGAAAGTTGCAAATATTACAAGAGAATAGTTAAAAAATTCTCTGTACGTCTGTTACGCTAGATTCTATGAATATCTGATAATCTTAGTGAAAGGAAACAAACCCAAAACATTGCTATTAAGATGAACAGAATTGGATTTTAGCCGCAAAAATATAAGCAGCATTAGCGGCTCCACATTAAATGCGCTGAAAGTAAATAATTTGATTATCGATTGGAAAAGATAACTAAAATATTCTCCTTATCTGCATCTAAGTAACCTACAAGCCACTTTTCGGCAAGTGGCACGGGTTGCATGCACCATACCTCAACTTCCCTAATTGATCATTTCCGCGTACTGGAAAAAAATGGATTCTTGAAACGACGTGACCTATAATTTATTTATCTCATTTTTTGCAGTAACAGAGCGACCTTTTATAGGAAATAAATTTCAAAATTTTCATCTCGTACGCAGGCTGTACTTCAATCACTTGAAAAAATCACTTTAAAAGATAGCTTGTAAAGAAGCAATGATTGGAGAAATATATATACACAGGAAAGAAAAGCCAACGAAACGGCAGACAAATCAAAGGGAATAAAATGGAGCAGAGGAAGTCGGAAAGAGCGATGCATAGAAATGAAAGCGATAGAACGAACTGAGGTCAAGAAAATAGAGAATAAAAGCGGCAGACGTGAAGATCCAGACGGCTTCTCGAGTGAAGAGCTCGAGGCTGGGTGTTCAAGCAGGGGAGTGTTCTAGGCTCTCAGCACATTTGCGACGGCTTGCCGTGTTCCTCAACCCTAAGTTGCTCTATATTCGCATCGTTACGTACCACAATAAGTCGTGTACATTTCTTCGCAATTTGTATTGAAGACTAATCTGTCATCAAATGATAATTGCGTGTACTCCGTGGCCGCATTTGCCGAGTGGTGCGAGATAAAGGACTCGAATAAGTGATATTATCCTACTATTCTTTGAATCGGGCCAAACTGTCACTTCAACTTATCGTGAATTAAAAAGTTAATGCGAATAAATGTGATACTAAGACAACATTGTGCGATTCATTAGCGATAATCTCCTAATCCTTATATTGGAAAGATAAAATAAATGATGACGAGTCTGAAGTAAAACGTCGGAAATTTACGATTAAATCTCAGCTTTACAGGTCAATGCAATCACTAAAGGACTCGATCTAATGTAGTCTATGTCAATCACGCAAATTACATTTACTCTTCCGTGCAAAGATGTAGTTTTTAGTGCGGACACATCATACTGATGCGGCGGCGCTTTACATACCATTATTGTGAACTCACTGCATAGCTTCGTATAAAAGCTGCTTTGAATAACTCAGAAGGTTACAATTGTCCATCCTTCTTCGGAAATACTGTACAGGAAGCACCATGATCGGGGTATTTTTGATCTTTCAATGACTATATATGACCGTGAGTCGAACCCTTGACCTTCGCCTGCCGATGAAGAATAATGGAGCAAAGTTGAAAGGCGTACCAATTTCTCAATGCAACGGAAGTCATAGATTTGTATAGCGAGATGGCTGCAGGTAATAGGATTCCTCCGTTTTCTCATGCCTTTTAGACAACCGCGAATGATAGTTCGAGTGTGATACATAATGAGCAGCGGAATACATAAATTCAAATGCATTTTTTTTTATTCCTCGATAATTTCGAGAATTGACTATTTTTTACTTTCATGCATTTTGTAACAGCAATCGATCAGTTTCAAAGAACTGAATTCTGAATGAAACCGAATACCTAACAATTTCTTCAAGACTCCATCAGATACAGATAAAAATTGCAAGATAAAAATCATCACAGTCAATTTTAAACAGAATTTTCCAACGCATCTTTATAATTGAGTAACAACACATGGCGTGAGAGTAATTTTCATTGGGGAAATACTAACCAGGGGGTCAATGCGATAGTTTTAGACAAAAAAGCGGGAGAAGCGGTGCTAGCTAACAAGCTAATAAGCGATCGGGTTCTGTCAGTAGAAGTAAGTCAGTACAGTAAACACAGTGATAGCTCAGGTGTACTTGCCAACAAGCGATTACAACGAAGACAAAGTAGACTTAGTTATTGAGCAAATAGAAGAAGTTATAGAAAGGGTTAAAAGCAGTTCAACCTAATGGTAATGAGTGATTGGAATGCAGTAGTTGGGCAAGGGAATGATGGGGATAAAAATCCTAAGTTCGGACTAGGAAATAGAAAAGACAGGAGACAGAAATGAATAGACTTTTGTAAGAGGAATAACCTCCGTATCACAAACACTCTTTGTCAGCACCGTAACAGAAGGAGGTGTCCCGGGGACACGGATCAGGTACCAACTTGATTACTATGATTGGATGAACATTTCACGAATCTTTTTTTTTCTGAAAATATCGAGTTTTTACTGAAATAAATTGTTGACCAAAATTACGGATATTTTTATAAAACTCTAGCTAGAGAGGTGAAAAATAATTAAATAAGATCATTGGAATCTTTAGTTTGTAGGAAAAGGCGTTAATTGTATACAAAGAAAGTGTGTATTTGACAAAGGTTCCAAGTCATTTGTCTTTCACGGCACACTAGTAAACCAAATCAAATTTCGTGGCGCACTTAATCAAGCCTTTGTAAGCTACGGGATAAACTCAGATAAAAAAGAAAATATAGAGTTAGAAGTAAATTAATTTGTTATTGTAAAACTATCTCCTTTTGAATGAAAAATTCAGTTTGTATGTTATGTGGAATATTGTTATGCGGCACAGTGAACTATAAATACTGGCAAAAGGGGGAGGGCTTATTTTAGAAGGAAATAAAGCTACGTGGATATGAAAAAAGAAAGGCCATGATACTTCGAAAATAAAGCTATCATACCCTTAATTCTTCATAAATTCTTCCCCAATAAATCTTCAATTTCACTTCGGACGCACCAATTATAGCTCAGAAGTTTTGCAGAGAAAATTTAAAGAAGCATACACTCGCGGCAGGCACGATGCCAGGCACTGAGATATCCTCAGCAACGGTCACGTAGTGCATTACTAATTCGAACCTCCTTCGTGACAGTGGAAAACGTCTCATTTCAGAAACTGAGGGAGGTTCCAGCAACAAATGCCGACCAAACCTCTTGGGATCGTATCAAAGAACCCTTTCTAACGGTCACTCAACCACCTTCTGTCCGAAACCCCTTGCACCAAAATGCCGCACGGAAGATGGGACATGCAATATTACCCATTCAAGCCCCTCCTCGCCATAACGTTTACGGGGAGACCCCTCGTCATCTCCCGCCGACACCCACGCGCACCCTCCCGGAAATAACCACTTCCCAACCCTTCGTAAACCAACTCCAGCCGACCACCTGCCAACTACTCCGGTTGCCGCCAATCACATCTCTCCGTTTACTCACAGTCGCCACACAACAACAACAGACGCTGCCCAGGGACAGAATAAAAAATTCCTTCCGGCCCTTAGTTTTCGGTTTCGTTTCTTAATGACCTATTTTGCATCATCTGCTGGCCGAAACTTGGCAGATTTCTCCGAGATGAAATATTCCCCATCACGCAACGTTGTTTTTACATCGCCCCTCTTTTTAACCAAAGCTTCATTTGATAATTTATACTTGAGATATCAATTTTCATAAATACAGCTTAAAGATAGGCTTTCATTTTCAATCTTTTGTTAGAGCCGGATTATAGAAATATTCAAAGATGACGAGTCTACAACAAATTAAATGTTTTGCAGATTTTTATCTCCATTAGTACAAATCCAAATTTAATAGTAAACAGTGTCAAGAAACGAAAATAACTCAATGAGAGTATTTCCGTAAACATATAGCACAAAAAAATCTTCAAAATTAGAAAGAGATGCGAATTAGGAAACATGAAGTAAAGTAAAGATTAGGAAAGTAGCATGTAGATTTAATTCGGTATTAAAAAGCTATTTAAAATAATTATACACAATTCTGAAGATTGATGATTAATAATTATTATCACATAGATAATACTTTACATTATTTAGAAACTGTCTGGAGAGATTACGAAAAATTCAAGGAATTAATGCTACTTTCATTCCATGAGAATTCTTCTGCTCACTCCCAACTTTAGTTTAAAATACAGACTTCTCTGAAATATAACCGGATATAATTTATTTCTAAATTACCTCAATTACACCACAAAACTCAAGAGCAAGCGATATGAAAACAAAATCTTCAGTATTGCTCTTAGGTACGTACTCTAATTTACAACGATAATGATGTGAGTGAAGGTGAAAGATCTACTGCATTCATTAACTTCCTCTCTATTGTGCGATCATCAGGTCCAACATCAAGTAACACTACCAACAACTGCAGTATTTGCCCTTTTTGCAGTTATTCACTCAGCTCTACTCAAACAACTCTTGAAGAAGTGCTAAACCTCCTTGCAAATATATCACCCCACCTCACCTGATGACTGCTGGACTGGATGCTCACCTGATCCTGATGGAGTTCATCCCATATTCATTGAAAATTAGGCGGTCTCCCTCATTATTCCTTAATCGATTATTTTTAACCGTTGCTTTTCATTAAGGGAATATCCAAAACACTTAAAATCTGCGAATGTCACGCCAATACACATATCTGGATCTAAAACTTGTGTCTCTAACCCCCCATATTACTCCTACCCATATTTTCCTTGGTCTGTGAAAAGATGTTCTAAATCGATCATTTTACTTCACCTCTCCATGTCTGTCTTCAAATCAACATGCATTTTTACCCCATCGATCTTTTCTAACTAATCTTGCTATTTTCCAAAGCCACACTGACCATATTGAATGTGTTAAAAGAAAAGCTCTCTCTCTGTTTTGAATCTTACACCGTTTCACTGAAATAAAGCACCCAGACACCCTGAAATTATAATTCATTTATACAGTAATCCCGGACTTTGCATATTGCTCCCTCATATGGACCATTTCAGCCAACTGTAATATTGCCTCCTGAACCAGGTCTTAATTTTTTTGGCTACCATAGTAAAATATCTTGTACCCCATTTACAGTATTCTTTTGTACTAAAATACCTTTCTCTAACAATAAGATCCCTAAATGAAACCTTGGTGAAATCGGGTCTATTTTTCATCTACAATATATTAAATTCCCATTTCGATTCTCCCGAACTAGTGTCACTTTTCAAATAGCATGCTCCACCTAGAGCAACTAAACTTACACCTTTTCTCCATGCTCCTACATTTACATTATCTCTTGCTCATCGTTCGTTGGTATATCGACTTCATACCCTTCTGAACTCCCTCCATAGACCCTTTCAGACTCTCGTATGAATCTTTCTTAAAAGAGTGTTTAACTCATAGTTTATGTAAATAATTCTGTACTTTGTAAAAATGTCCTTCAGTTGGTTGTGTGTATTTGTTATGGTGTATGTTTTTTGCATGTAACTGTTAATTTGTTATACTTTACTGTTTGAAATTCACTCAGAAATGGTGCTATCACTGTAATGAATCTATTTAATAAATAAATAGGTGATTTAGCTAAAATTAACCAGCCAAGAAAAACTTTCATAAAGAAACTAAAAGTAGAAACGCAAACGATTCCGCAACAGCTCTACCATTTATTCAATCGGAATCATTTCCTCTACGAAAATAATACTGAATAAATACTCTAATGAGAAAGATCAAGTTTTCGGAGGCCTAATTTTCACGATGCTCCGCGAGAAGGGAAGCCAAATAGCAGCTTATCCATCCCCCGATTTAAGTGGATTCCCGCAAATACCCGGTTTTGAATCGTGCTTTACATCATAACCCTCCGCCACTGTTAACACTCTCGAAAAATAAAAATGGGGAGGAAAAAAGGTATCGGTAACTCGCTCTACCGGATGTAACGAGGTCGGCCTCAACCGTCGTGTGTCGTTAAAATAGCTTCCTCCCACATCTCTCCCTTCTTTTTCTCCAGTGACTCGAGGACGTATTCCGTTTAACAAGTATGATCCCCGAGACAGGAGTGAAAAAAAGCTATTTTCTTATTCTTCATCATTGCTAAGAGACGAAATCGAGAGGTATTCTGAACACAAAAATATTACATATTTATTATACTAACGGAAGAGATCCGGTTGAGAGTAAAATGTATCACGTACATAATGTGGAAAGTTAGAGGAATCGATAAAAATTTGGCAACACTGATCTAGTACTTTGGAATGCCGTCCATACCATAGGTACCTATTCGTGGTTGAGGAATTATAATTTTGGGTTCTCTTAAAGCTGAAATCACCGCCAGCATTGCTACAAAAATCTTTATGGTTGAAAGTAAAACCAACAAAAACCCACCCGTTCACGCTATACTTGATTAAGGTTAAAAAAGTTCCTTAGCTTCATTAATCCCATTGATTATAGGGTCTGGTGATGATTATGATGGTGATTATTTATGGATATATATTTGGTTTTATGTTAAATTTTACGACCGTATATCCTTCCCACCGCCAAAACTCATCCGGAAAATTGGGCTCATGTGGAAGTTGAACCCGGGACCGCTTTTGCTAAAGGATGATGCGCTACCAATTAGTCTTAGTCAAAGACTCTACTTAAATGTTACGCCGAAACTCTTAAGAATATGCTCCTTCTCTATGCACTGAACAGCAGTATTTTAACAGTAATATCACAGGCCAATTCCTCCAAATAGACTTCTTCTACCACACAATATCTGACCAACTGAATCGAGAGAGTTAGTCAAATTACTAATAAAAATTGATTAAAATTTAAAATTAAATAAGTTATTTTTCAAAAGGCTTTTCCTTTTTAAAAATAACCCCGCGACTTAGAGGAAAAAGTCTATTTTAAAATGTGCTGAGTACTGTTCCCCGATATTTCCCCTACATGATCCCCTATTGTACTTCGGTTACTATTTTATGTGAGAATTAAAGCAATAACGAGAAAAACTAAGAAGGAAGGATGGCTGTAGAAGGACAATAGCCGCTGAGCGTCCCGGACAGAGCGTGGGAGTCACGAAGCAAAAAAGGGGATCTTTGTTTCCCACCTGTGCATCCGCCGGTGAAGAACGCACACTCCGTGATCTTCCCTAAGTACACCAACGGCCAAATAGGAGTTCATTAGCTCTTCCTTCACTTTACAGCACAGAAGAATACATAACGCATTCACCAATAAATTACAATTCTATATTCTATTCTAAATAAATACAATAATAGCGACAGCTGAGCCCTCGTCTTTATCCGATTCATCAATTAAAATACACACTTTTTGAGTTACAAAGGTAACACCACACCGCCTCCTATTGGGTACATACATTCAAACGTATCAGAGTAGAACGGAACTTGGATTGAATACAGGTCGCGAAAAAGGGGTAAACGTACTCGAAATATTGAAGTTTTAATGGTAAACGGAAAAAAACTGAATTTTTTTTATAAAATGGCTGAAATACCCCGCGAATAAAAGATTGAGTCACGATCAGACATCAGACATTTTCACGTTCCTTCGGAAGTTTTAATCGCGAATCATAAATTACATATTTTCGACTTTATCAGTAGAAAGACACACCGCTTGCCTGCGATTAAATGATGACTAGGATAAATACCAAAATAAATCGCAACAGTGTAGTAAGAGATAATAACAAAAACGTTTTTGAATTGCTTATTTCTGTTCGCAGTATGCTATAACCAGAAATTAAATATTTAAGAATACCAAGCGCCTGAATGTGGAAAATGCAGAGTAGATTTGTTTATGAATATGTAACTTACAGGAAGTCCTGATTTTAAAAAGTTCTCAAGGTATTTCACGAAATACTTATGAATAACAGATATCACTAAGGATCCTCAAGTAACATTTCGGAGGGAATACTCCTGTTAGAATTTCCAAACAAATGAAACTCGCGATGCGAAAACATTTACTATGCTTTCCATATTAAGGGAAAAGACTACCGAAGAGTCGCTTTCCAAAATATCTAAGGGTTATGAGATTAAAAATTAAAATTTTAGGAATACCTAATTAAATGCAAAGTACGAGAAATTGAGGAAAATAAATAAAAATGAGAGCACTTTAAACTATTAAAATAATTCAAACGAATTCGACACGAAAAGAATTCTTTCCATCTACGTCTTCACTTGTGTTAACCAAGGAAAGAAGGTGAGGTATTGTTTGAATGCCCTTTCCAGTTAGTGGAAGTGCACTGCGAATAAAGCCTGAAAAAACATCAAACATCAAAAAGCCAAAAAATGAACATAGTATTTTGTATACCGAAATAACTTAGCCAAAAACTCCAATAAGTGGACCTTAAAAATAAAGAAATGGAACTTTTCAAAGATGTTTTCCAGAATACGATTTCCCGGAATTTAAGTTATGATTAATTAGAAATATTGAGCATAAAAGTTCCGAAATTCGTTAGATCTAAAATCATTACACCTAGAAAAGATTTAAAATAAAAGAAATCGAGTAAAATATTTTATCCGCTTTCCATTAAAAATGTTCTGTATAAATATAGATCGCCTATATAGCCCTAGGAGATTTACAGCCAAAGTTACATTGAGCTATCTATCACCGTTTATTTTATTCGACCGATTAAAGAAAAATACTGTTACTTGCACTAAAACGTATGATATTCTAGAAAAGGCTAGAAAGTTGTTTCCGAAGCAATGCGACAATATGTCCTTCAAAACTACATTGAGCCAACATTGTATAAAAAATCCACATCTAGAAAAGTCTAAGAGGCTCATCAAAGCCACTTCCTCCAGAAGAGATAAAAGCTAATAAGTTATAAATCCCATACAGACATAGTTTCCTAAATATTCTAACCGCCTTTAAAAATTTATCCACAGCATCGAAAACTAGCATTTAAAATAGGGGATAGCTTAGAGGAGGACGCTAAAGTCTGGTCGTACGTTAGAAAGACACATGGAAAATAAAAAACCGTTTGCTCATTAAGGGATAGCGATGGCAGTATTACTAGTGATCCGAAGAAGAAAGCGAAGCAAAAAGGGATTAAAGGAAGCGAAATTCTCTCAGACGCAGGTTGGGAATTTTTAAAAGATAGGAGATTAGAAGCTAGATTGCGGTTGCTTGAGAAATTTAGGGAAAGTACGTTTGTGGAAGATGTAGTCGATATTATGCGAACCCCCTGCTACCTTGGGCGATCCGACAATGAGTGAAAAATAAGAGAAATAGATGCTGGGACGAGTCGTTTTAAGAATTCATTCTTCCCGCGAACGATACGCGATAACAGTAAGTTAAAAGAATAGCCCGAACCCCTGCCACACGCCGAAAGGTGGCTTGCAGGGTATTTATGTAGATGTAGAAAATCATAATAGCAAGTCAATTTTCAAAAATATTTCCTACGGAAATAATCAAAATATATTAGAAGCAAAATCAATCTTAAGAATGCATAACAAAGTTCCTACTATCGAGAAAAAAATTAATGCAAATTAGGAAAAAAAACTCTTATTACGTGATAAAGATTGTGCATTTAACGCCTCAAAACTGGCTAAAAGAAGGCGGCTAAGAAAACTGTTTCTTATCTCAGCTACGTTTTTTAAATGCAAAATATAACATACACAAACTTACATCATTTTATTAAAGATGGAGATTTAAACGTTTTATTTTAAAGATCTTAGGCTTTCCTGATGGATAATGTGTAAAAAGGTTTCTCGGGTAATTGATGGAAGATAAATATGAAGATATAACTTCATAAACGTTTTATTGGCATACTATGCAAGTATGTAGGTCTCCGATTCCCTGTGAAAGAAGCATTTCGTATTTCCCAAATGACAGCTCTCTGAATGGAGATGCACCACCTTTTTAAAGGAAAGGATTTACAAAAACATTAAAGATTTATAAATACAAATTTCTAAATTTTTCGTAGGATTTACGGCTATCGTAAATGCAAATACTGCGCGTTACACTGAACAGGTGCCACAAATTTTCCAAAATTAATACAAATAGTTGAATATTGAAAAATCTAATTTTTCTTTCAGTTTGAATACTTAAAATAACTCATAAAAATAACCCACTTTATTAATTATCAATTGTTTCACCAAAGACAAGATCCCTAAAAGATAATTCCCGTTTATTAGACTTTTTAATATCCCCTTAATAGAAGGATATACGAAACACACTGCTCTAAAGTGAAAATTTTCAAACAACGCACTTTGCTGTACTCGAAAAATCTTCTAATTATAATTCAGAAGCTTCTAAACAAAATGAGAAGTGGGTTTTATAAGAAAACGATTCATCTTTCTGTATTTTCATTTGTAATAGTTGTTAAAGTGATACTTTTTACATTCCTCGTTCCGAACCTTATCCTCTCAGAAAATATTAAGTTAAGAAATAATTCAATTCCAACGATATTGCGGGGCTGAGGAAAATAAACTGAGACAAAATGCAGGCAATGGAAGGATTTGAGATTTCATCCTCAGCAGCAACGTGACGAAGAGATTCACTCACAATGAGAAATGGAAGAAAGAATCGAGTCTTTCCTACGTTCAGTAAATTGATGAACCCAGTAGAGGGTAGGGGAGGAAATGACCTGAAGTAAGGAGAAAAAGAAAAAATGGAGGTGTAACCTTTCCTTCAAAACGACAGCATGAAACATAAAACGATGAAGTGACAAAAACAATAGCTTAATACACAATGTTCTGAAGAATAAGTTGAATAAATAGGCTGAGTTGAAGGTCACCCCAGGACTTTCACCGTTGGAAATCTCAAAAGTCTCGTGGAGGAGATTGCCATTCCTAGGAAAGATCTTCTACCGGTTAAGAAGATCCTCTACCGGAAGGCGCTACCGGAAAACACCAAAGCCGGGTTCTATACACCTATGAACATCAAAAGACTTTTGGGGAATACCAAAGACAAAAGGGAGATATTGGAGTGTAGCGGAGTCTGTGAACTATCGTGTGAAATATGTGAGGTCAGGTATATCGGGATGACTGGAAGGAGTCTGCGGGTGAGAGCAGCGGAGCACAATGGGAACTACCGTCTCCGAAGGGGGTTGCCCATGTCCAACTTCGTGTTACACCTGTTGGAGGAAGGACATAACAGCGATTTCCAGCACAAGTGCCTCCATCGCGAACGACAAAGTCGCCGCTTTGACCTCCAAGAGGAATTGGAAATCGGGCCTTTCCAAAGAATGGAGTTTTAACGAACGAGCACGTTTTCCCCAACCCCTCACCCCTTCTTTCCCTACCAAACAAACTCTTGACACCCTATCCCATCGTCTTAAGAAAATTCCCCATTTTTTGTGTTTATTAAAGAATTTCAAAACAACTGTTTTCCCCAACCTCTCACCCCTTCTTTCCCTACCAAACAAACTCTTGACACCCTAGCCCATCGTCTTAAGAAAATTCCCCATTTTTGTGTTTATTAAAGAATTTCAAAACAACTGTACCTGATGAAGCTAGCGGAACGTGTCGCATCAATAAAATCTGTGAGAGTGTACCAGAGATATCTTTTCCATTATTACGTTTTAATGCTATTTTAGAATTTAATAACAAAGTTTACTACGCAATTGCGTCGAGAACTCCTGTCCCAAATTTTATAGTCTCATTTGGAAATAAAAACACCTAAAGACCTTTAACAACGACCTTCTTAAGAAAGAAGAGTAAATGCTTACAACTTATCCGTATAAATACAATTATTTGAGTAAACAAAACAATCATACAGTATAAAATTAAAAGAATCACCTGCAAGATAGAAATAACATTTTTAGAGGAATAAGAACGCCTTATATACGTTAGCACAGGATTTGATACATACGACCCAATCTTCGACGCATTACCTGATAATGACGTTATGCGTCGAAACCTACGTCATATGTAGCAAATCCTGTGGTAACGTGCATAAATTGTTCTTATTCTTCTTTCATTATGAAGAGCCAAACAAAGTTTAGGCTAAAATAGTGTATTTTAATAATTTTCATTCAATTGAATATATTTCTTAAGTAGATGAAGCAAGCAGGGCGACCCCGAGGAAAAGAATTTACTAATCGAGCTGGAGCCGACCCAAACTCTAAATTAGGACCAGGTTGAGGATGCAGGAGGTCATTAACCAGAGGAAAGTTCTAAAATAGGTCGCCTCGTGATAAAGCAGATGTCCTTGAGGCCTATCATTTCGAAGTCTCATCATCAGAAAGGACAATCTCCATGTTTGCACTTAATGTACAAGAAACTTGACCTCATAACGGAGGGCATATCTTCTTGTCCATGCCATTCTTAATCGCTTTCACGTTGAAGTTTGATTTCAATCTCGCCTTTACTTCAAAACCTAATAATTCATGGATGCAGAGGGAAAAGTCTATATATCGTATCATTAAATATGGTAAGAATGTGATGCTAACCGACTCGTATAGAAATGCTGTTTACTTTTGAAAGGGACGAAGCTAAAAACTAACAGATTGAAATAGAGATACCCTTAATCATCGCATGTAAGGTCTTAATATAAATGACTTTGATCACTCATCACCGTTATCTCATAAAACGTTTATTCTAAATTGCCTAAAGTAGAAAGTTACCTCCGCTCCATGATTAATACATTTATATAGGAAACGTAAAATTAAACTTGAATCATAATTGGTTGAATATCTCATATTTTAACTCCTCTATACATATTTGGTGATATTTTTCACAATATGGTGACGGTGTTATTTCTGCCACCAAGAATCAAATAAAGAGAAGCACGATTCGTATCATCTATAATTATTGGTGAAAAATAATTAAACAATTACTTCCATAATAAAATATTGACCAGGATTCTTTGTTCAAAACGAAGATGATAAAGTATGAAGCGAAGCATATTACAGAAAAAAATCTGAACACTAAATATTCTAAATAATTGGTCACTGCCTTTTCCTGAGCGATACTAATATATTTTCTCACAGCCGATTACAAAATCATCATTGTTATATAATTTGGAGCAATGCCGTAAGAAGATATCTTTAATAAAGATGACCGGACTAAGGAGACAGGCATGGAAGCGCTACACAGAACTGAAAAGAAACTTAGGTATTGCTCGATATGGACATCGATTTTCTCAGATGAACCGTTTTGATCCTAACTTGGAACGAAAGAAAAAGAAAGAGTCATGCGTACGTTCTGATCTGGGATGCCATTTAAGATGCAGGTATTTGTGTAGCCGAAAACATCCCGCATTAATTTCAGAACAGCAGTAGCAAAGGGTCAAAGTATCACGAAAACATTTACAGGCCTTGAAGGCCTGCTCGAAAAGTTCACTCGTACATTCAGGAACGAGCGAAAACCGGTCACAAATTTAGGAAACAATCCTGTATCTTATTTAGAGCTGACCTTTCCAAACATGAAGTGACGAAATTATGAAAACAGCATAGAGAAAGTAATGCCGCATTTGGTATTCCGTGAATATCCGTGGGTATCCCACGAAGGAACCGATTTTCTTCCGCTGCCTTTGTTCTTATTGTCTGAACTTTTCGAAATTAAATCAACGACACTAGAAAATATAGGTAAAAAAAGATCGTCTTATCAGCTTCAAGAATATGACCGCTTTACGGCAAGGAAGTCCTCTTACTTTCTGATTTTATATAATATTAACCTAAAAACTAAATTAAACTAAACTAAAAAGAACTAAAAAAGTGCTTATTGTATGTTTATTAATATTCTTCTCTATGTCAGGGAATATTTTTCTATACAATTTCCTACACGGCTCTAGCTTCTAATACTTTCTGTTTGCAATCTGCCGGATTAACAACTCCTCCTAGGACATATATCGTATCTACAGCAGNACTGTACTTCTTCCACAGGATTTTATTACAGACACGACAAGGTTTCGGCGAGTGATCGCCATCATCAGGTGATAAATAAAATAATAATGTGATGTTTATTGTATGTTTATTAATATTCTTCTCTATGTCAGGGAATATTTTTCTATACAATTTCCTACACGGCTCTAGCTTCTAATACTATCAGTATACAAGATAATTTCTTAAACAAAAAAGCAAATAAGTCAGTTTAGAACTCCATTAATATTCCTATGCTTTTCCAGTATTTAGATTCATTAAATTCGAGAATAATTATTCATCGCATATTTCGTTCACAGTATTAATATCCCTCGAATAAAATCTTTTCGATCGTCCCCGCGGCAGATGTCCTACACCTTAAATTGGTATTACCAATGAAGAACTCGAAAGTGCTCAATTTGAAAATGTAAAATTATTTGACTCTCAAATATACTCCAACAGGAACCAGTGAATGACTACTCGTCTACGGAATCGAATTTTTTTCGATATCGAGTGGAAATCTTCCGTATTTCTCTATAAAAAAGAATCCAAATAAGAGAGGAAATGAAGTTGGAAGACGTATAAAAGATGAAAAATGCAATACAAAAGCATGATCACAATACACTTCCTATTCTATGGATGGTTTCGGCCTTCACTCGGCAGAATTCCATAATGACAACACAAGGCTACACAGAACTATTTAAATATACTAACCACGATGTATATGAGCCTCATTATAAATAAAACAATCACTAAGATATCTCAGATACGAAATTATTTTATTAGATTTCAACACATTCATTGGGTGATTGCTACCATTAAAACAGAGTTAATAAAAAAGGGATTCGGTTAAAATTTGTATATTCATGGATATATTAGTATTAAATGTTGTATAATAATTATATCGATACTAGTAAACGCCCCCGTCAAGCATGACGGAACTTAATTTAGTTTAAAAATATATCTGTTATCGTATATATCTGGTCCTCCTTAGCACAAAAACAATTCGTCGTAAGATCATAATAACTCTATATATTTCTTACCATTATTTATAATAATTATTCTGTTTTCAAGTCATGAAATCATACTTTATGTAAATATCTTATAAAAATTATAAGAACTGATTATCCCCGTGCACTTATATGGAATAATTCATGAAATCAACATTCAACAATGGCCTTAGTCGTCAAAGGGATTTGTTGTTTATTTCCGAAAAATTTTACGAAATTTCCGTGTGTTTTATCAAAATCCTCGAAAGTTCGGACCTATATCAATATTTCACGACTGAAATATGAATCTATGATCAATTTCCTTTCTTCAGAAACTTGTCTCAATGACGTAGGACCATTGTTTCTAATTTAATGTTGTAAAAGATACAACCTCTGCAAGTCACGAAAACATAATTTACGTTCATCTCTTATGGAAACATATTATGGGCTCCTGGGTTCGAACCCGGGCATTTACAGAGATGATAATAGTTTTCCTGGGGGTTTCAGCATCGTAGAAACACAATGCAATTTATTTCAGATGTCTAAGTCAAGCCGTTTCTGAGATAAATAGGGGTGCGGACAGATATTTGCTTTTTATATATATGATCTTTTATTTTCCAACTTCCCTTTCATTCTGATGATTCTATTGGTATTGGAGCCATGGTAAACGAGGATCTACTTCAGTAGTATAATTACGTTTCTGTTTGCAATCTGCCGGATTAACAACTCCTCCTAGGACATATATCGTATCTACAGGAGTAGTCGCTCCAGCACTTTCCCTCTGGACCGCACAACTTCACTTTCCTCCGAGACACGGAACGCTGAAGACAAGGTCAAGGTCGTGGAAAAGATCTCCTAACTGTTTCCGCTCGTTGAACGCTATTGGCACAGTACCGTGTGGCGCCAATGACGTTAACAGCGCTCCTTTATTTGCCTCCTCCAGACGGAGAGAAGATTGATTTCCCGTGGAAATTACATAATCCGCGGGGAGCGTTAATTAATGTCTCACGCTGGAATCCACCAGAGGAATTAATCAGCATTTTCAGAGGTTTTGAATGAGAAAATCATGCAGTGCTCCGCCTAAACATTGTCTGAATAGGGACGTATTTATCTCCTGCGTTTATCTTCGTTTTTGATTTGCTGTGTCGAATGGAAAACGTATTTTATGCGGATAAATAAAATGATACGAAAGAATATGCGATCTCTGATTATTAGGTGGAACTAGGACACTTCGCCATGCGACCTAACGGTGCCTAATTTTCTTTTGCTAGCTTATCAGTCGCTTTTCCATTTGATTATGCTCATTACGCAGCCACATTGTATGTTCTGATGTTGTCATTCAACCTTGTAGCTCCTCCGGCGCTGTGAAGAGTTGCGAAGCGCACTGGGAGAGAATCACGGTAAGACGTGCACCTAGGAATGTTCCTCGCGGGAAACGGATATAAAAAAGTCTGAGGAGACGGGGACTCTAACCAGGATCTTTACTCGCAGAGCGGCTGCTCTAACCAACTGAGATATATTTCCGTGACAGGGCTCCCGGATAGCCAAGTAGGCAACGCGTTCGACTTCAATGAAAGCGGTCCAGGGTTCGATTCCCGGTGAGGGCCTATGTGCGAAATGACCTCAGCTTTCGAAGCACTTTTAACAATTCTACAACAACTTTCCGTGATGTTCACCTATAGAAAAAGGATTCGACTGAAATGTACACCATTTTTGAACGTGAAAGATAGCTCAACTGGTTATAGCAGCCACTCGGAAGATCCTTGTTCGAATCCCAGTTTTGACAGACTTTCTTGAGCGGTATCTTACTTTCTAAATTCTTCGTGAAAAGGCTTGAATTTCGGCATTTTCCCAATGTGTGATCGGTCTCTTGCAACCCTCCAGCGGAGTAAAATTCACAGACATTGGCGATGTTTTGTGGAAATAGTCCATATTTGAAGGTAAAGAGACTCTGTACTTCTTCCACAGGATTTTATTACAGACACGACAAGGTTTCGGCGAGTGATCGCCATCATCAGGTGATAAATAAAATAATAATGTGATGTAATAAAATCCTGTATCCTAATAAATACCTGAAAAGGTACAAAGTCTCGTTAACTTCAAATTCTAGCGGAGAACTTGAGAAATGCTGTTTCTGTGGATTTTTACTCTGTTTTGTCTTAATTCAAAGATTTAAAATAGCTTATCCAAATGATTTTTACGATTTTCTAGAATCACAAATTATCTGAAAGATTGTAAATAATTTATTTTCAAAGTTAGGGAAAAATAATATCTATCAACATATTATTTAAAGGTTAGATGTTTTTTCATCACATAAGAGATAGATCACATTTTGGCCGGTAGATCAAATAAAGGAAGACTACCAAATTCTTTCAATCTTCACGAGAATATAAAAACCTCATTTCGTAGTGCTTTGAAGTGTAGGCTGCACCATTGCAAACACAAATGAAAGACGTTCCTTTACTTGATCCGTTAATCATTATTAAAGAATTGCGAACAATTTATGAAAAACGATGCTGCATATGATTTTTCTCCCGTAAGCAGACCAGTAAGTCAAGACGGTATGTAGGGACCAATATCAATATCAATATGAGAAGGGATACCTTGGTGGAAATCCATAGTATGAAAGATAAAAAAAATTTGTTTTTCCATGGGATTAATAAGTAATCAAGGGGAAAACTACAAAGTTTTAATTCTTCAATCAGCAGTAACTCATAACTCGTACCAAGAGTACATTCAAATTTCGTAGAAATTTTCGGAGTACGAGTCAGTTTCTCAATTTTAAGGAAAGGAAAACTTCCCAGTTTAAGTTTCGCAAAACCTAAACTGGAAATGTACCTAGTTTGAGATAAAAATAAAGCTATTACAAGAAAATTTGAAAACGATCAACATAAACCTGAAATACAGAGCAAGAAAATGCGGCATAAAGACAGTAATCTTAACTGCGGACATTAACATTAAATAACATGCTCAAACATAGGAAGGATATCATCATTTGAAGATGAAAGGGTTCGAAGTTGTATGTTTACTCAGCTTTCTTCAGGAAAACAACCAAAAAGTATTTTAGAAAGCCCTTAAATAACGTGATCGAATAGGTAGACATTGGGGTTCCACCCGTTCGAAGATGAAACGCACCGTAACTTCGGACAAGATAATCCTAAACGGAATCCGACTAAGCCTCGTTAATCGGTCGCACGGTCCTGACAACATTTTTCGGCAGAATGTGTTACCGCGAGATGTAGTTCGGTGCCAGAATCCTTCGGAGGACCGATAATTAACTGCGCAAATTAACTTCGAATCGGAGTTTCCGAATCATTTGGCGCGAGACGCGTTAAAACTCGACTCGTGGGAGTTCCTATCGCTCGATTCTCTCGTCCAATTTCGCTGATCCGATGTCGACGTACAGCAATGAAAAGCTCATTTCGCAATGAATGCTTTTAATGAAATAATCGGAAAAGTCGAATATTCGAATTTTTAAACAAAATTGGAATTAGGCTCAAATGGTAACGGCTAATGAATTAGTGGTAGTATTGCTGAAAGTTCTTGAAGTTCATTTCGTACGTAGGCCCCCACCAAAAATCGAACCCAGGACCACTTTCACCGAAGTGGAACGCGTTGCCGTGGCTCGACTAATGAATTATTATCGAAAGAAACGGAAGTCAAAGTTAAAATGCTGGAACATAAGATAAAATGCAGCAGAAAGACTTCGATATACCTTTCAATACAACTGCTACTTTTGGTCATTCTACGTGAACTCAATCCATGTTAATTGTCAAAGCAAATTTATAAGAATGTGCTGCATGATTTGAAATATCCTGCACCCATTTCCTGTGGCATTGTAGTAGTATTCTGACACTGAAATAAATCCCAAGCGGAATTAGAGGAAGAAACCATTCCACAAGCCGTATTTCGGTAGATGGAACTCACGTTTGGAGACAATTGGGAAGTTCCGGATTACTGATTTCTAGGAATTTCGAATTTCGGAAACAAAGTCTCTATTCTCAAGGTTTGCACTATAGTTAATTGTTGGCCCATATTCCCATGATTAGAAGGAGGACGTACAACTTACGTAGAAACTTGAACTTCTTATTCAGGGTCAAATGCTTTTTGCATAACTTAACCAAGAGTACTGTTGACACTGTTAATTTTAATTTGTTTAAAATTTTCCGTTTGAAGTCTACTGGACAGACTAAAAAAAAGGGTTATTACAAAGAGCTCAATACAAATTAGGCAGATTTCATTAATCCAGTGTTGCAAAACACGTGGAAGAGTTTTCACACAATATTGCCTTGGATATCCTGAAGCTTATTTGCAATTCCAATAGCGGTCTAAATGCCCTGAAAAATTTACATATTTATAAAAATAGGGACTATTTTACGAATTCAGATGCAGATTTTAACAAGAATTCATAAATATTATTGGATTTCGTTTTTTAATTGTTTTTTCTAGCTTCCGAACATGTTTGTCTTTCTCCTCCATTGTGCTTCGACCCCAAATGATGCCATCTAGGATCGATGATTCCCTCTAGAATGGACAGGATCTCAGCCGACAGACCTAGTGTCTAACTGAGGTGGAAATTTATAATAAATGCATAAATAGACAAATTAATAAATAAAATTAGCTGATTAATTAATGAGAAAGAAAAGTGAAAACTATCGACATGAATTGAACTTGAACCAAACTCTCCCATCTTCCGAACAGATATTCGAACGACTTAACTGCCGAGTTGATGCCACTCCGTTGACCTGAGTTATAATCCCACTCGTTTTACTTCTGTTCTTCGTTGAGTTTACAGCCGCATCACTTTCCGTGCAAAGACATTTATTCTGTGACATTTATTACTTACGATTAACGCTAATATTTCCTCCATCAAATGGTACTTCAGAGAGGCAGTTTAAGCTCACCTGCAAGAAAGAAAAGATATTTCAGTAAGGAACTTCATCCAAATAAACAAAAGAACGGCACTAAATTTTTGCAAATAAAATAACAGGAAATTATTGAACTGAAAAATTTCTAGAGAAGAAAAAAGAGAATCTTTCCACTTAGTTGCGAGCTTACTGATAAATTAAGTCTTCCCGCTAAATTTAAGCCTTGTCACATTGAATTTATTAATACATATTGTACTAATCTGAGAATTAAAAAAAAGTTGATAGCTCTATGCTCATTAGACAAAGAAACTTTCGTGAAGAGAAAGAAACTGAAGACTAGATTTCGATACTGGAACCAGATAAAGATTAGTAATACCCTTGGTGTGGATGGACGGGTAAAGGGGTGTGAAACGTGGCCTTTAAAAGGAAAGACCTAAAGGTTTTGAAGTCCTCGAAATGTCGGTATGGCGTAGAGTTGAAAAGGTAAGTTAGGGCGACAGAAAAACAAACGAAGAGGCACTACAAATGGTTGAAAAGGAGAGGATTTTAATTGAATTAATTAAGCGTCGGCAGAAAGATAGATCCTTTATTGGCGAGGTTGGTGGGACTCTCTTCCGCCTCGTATATCATTACATTACGTACAAAATATAATTATAAACTAAAAAAAGAGAGTGCTGTGGGAAAAAATCATTGCAACTGAAAGTTGACAAAGAAAAAACCCACGTTGCGGGAAAACACTCACAGAGAAAAGGGGGGTGTAAAAAAACCGCGAAAACACGGCAGATGCATATAAGGACAATATATCATACAATCATTTAAATAGCAGGTATATGGAGATGAGAAAGTAATGAAAATCGAATTAAAAACGTATAAAACACAATGACTATGACAAACAGAGAATGTAAGTTAAAAAGTTACATAGAGTTACAAAACGAAATTACATATCAACAGTATACATATTTCATTTCAAGCTAACAATAGTTCGCTAGATTAATTTAAATAACATGATCAATACCACAAAGTAAGATTATCCTATAACTAGGTCATTATTTCAGCCAGAGGCTTCGTTGAATTGGCAATATTCATATCGAATAGGTAATATTTATATTATTCCGTCATGCGACCCACGTTGTAGAATTTATCAAGATTAATTTAAATGAATTAAAATAACTCGGTAGCACATTATTGGGCTGTTATTGTGTAACAGATGTGCCTCAGAAATAGTTCGATCGCCGTTGGTGATGCATCCCACGGGAGTGTCGTGATGAGCGGAAGGAAATCGCAGTCTGGCCATTGGTCGATTTATCATTTTTCGTCGGTCCCTCGACACAAGTGAAGTGCATCCCACGTCACGTTGTTCGGTCGTTTTCCCCTCCTCCAACATCATGCTCCTCTTCAAGATTCTGACACTTTTGCGACGGTAGTTACATTTAGAATAACACGGCCATTCCAAACGTAATGAATGGAAAATGAAGTTTGGAGAGTCCTCTTTTCTCGGCGGTGCGTTGAAGTGCTTTTTCTGACTTGTACTGAATTCTACAACTCATTTTAATGTGGAGTCCTTTAAAGAGAATCATCCGAAACGGACGCTTTAAGCCTCTGATTCTCTTTGGGGTTTCAGAATAAAATAGTAGGTGGGGTTCGCTTCTCCCGTAGATTATTTTAATCAGTCAGAAGAAAGGATCAGCTCACTTTAAGTTGCTTTCAATTTTCGTTTTGTTTCGTTTATTCAAACCAGTGAAAATATGAGTTTATTTGGGAGAGGAATCCATTGTTCCCACGGGATTGTGAGTTGTGGCGATCCAAGACAATCTCAACACGATTCGAACACAGTCCGCGCAGAACCACAGCAGCTCATATCGTTCTGTTACACACCCTTTGATATGAGGGAAGGAAGAGATCGGAAAAAGATTAATCGGGACTTTTTGTGACATAATGTAGATTAACAAAGCGATATGTTGCGAAGTAATCCCCACTANAACAACTTTTACTTAATGCAAAATTAAACTCGCTCCCAGTGGACAAAACTAGGATTATGAAAGGTCTCAATTATGATGACAAATGTAGTTGAATATATTATGGGACCATGAGCTCTGTAATATAGAGACTTTAATCCCCAGCTCTGTTTAATAGGAATGCTGAAGAGCTTTATAACACCTCTGTGCTAAAAAATGAGCCGTACATTTGGTGCCCGGTGGCCATAACAGCAATTTTCCACAGCGAAACATTCGAGGGTCATCCAAACATACAAATATCCTCCGGAAGAAAAGGTGTGCTTCGAGGTGACTTAGGAGGTCAATTTTTTTGCGCCCAAACTCGTCCTTTTTTTGAGCACTCTCCTCGTTTGCGTGTTGTGTTCGTGTTCTAAGATGAGAACATGAACTTCAAAGGAAAAAAGGTAACGACTCCCGACCCTCTTCTCCGCTCCACTAACCTACATCTAGTACTAAAGTTGAATTTATTCGGCAAGTAACACGGGCCATCACGGAACCCAGGCGAATATCCAACAACAATTGAAGCACTTCTCGCGCGAATCCCACGACACGGAAACAGTAACAGAGAAAAAACAGTCTCCCTCCCGTTCGCAACATGTTCGACATAAACACATGCACTATTAGGGAAGATGTAACTGCAGGACGTAATCCATGAATTTCGGGAAAATTACAACGGACCTTCGTTCAAGAACTGCGCCCTGGAGGATATCATGACATAAATTTCGCATTCAAATTCTTCCCTTTAAATTTTGCACAGAGCGGAGTTCCGAATGGAGTATAAACGACATTGATCAAGATTGTTAAGGTAAAATTCTCCTTTGTATCTTTAAGTTTAAACTCCAACATAAACACAAAAACAACTGAAGATGATTACATTTTCTTAATAATACCTGCGTCACAGAGAAATATGCTATACCTCCCCCTGCCACACGCCGGAAGGCGGCTTGCAGGGTACTTATGTAGATGTAGATGTATACGTCGGGTTTATCATCGAATACGTGGAGTAGAAGGGTTATATGGTAAATATCGATAAGTAGGAGGTATACCAAAAATCGAAAGTGTGAAACAAAGAGAAATTATACGAAAAGAACCCGGAAAGAGAAGTCGATATTCTTGAAGAGAACTTAAAATAAAATTTAAAATGCGATTCTGACAGCAAGAGGCACAAAACTCCAAAACCAAGGAGAAACCCGATGCGCATTTCGCTCTCAACGAGAAGATCACCGGGAGCAGAGGGTCTCTGATGTGAAAAGATGGGAAACCACAGTGAAACAAAATAACATCAATCAGCGGAATCCAGCAGACAATATAATTTCCTATCAAAATCTAAATCGGTGGTCAAGACAGCATTGCGATTTTTGTAAATGTATAGATTCTTTCATGAATGAAAACCAGAATTTATATTACAAATTAACTTAAATCAGCCACTGGAATATTACGTGTTTGCTCTACCATATGCTTGGCCTACATTAGAATTAGAGAACCTGGCAGCATTAAAATGAGCTAAATGTTCGTCATGACACTTCTGGTTTTCCCAATGTATTTAAGACCACAGTCAGTGCAAGTATGCCAGTATTTATTAAGATTAAAATCGTTAAAATAGCAAACTCTTATATTTCTATGTTTAAACATTTTCCGTAAACCTTTAGTAAGTAGTAGAAAATAAGGAAGTTTAATAAATTTAAAAAAGGAAGCTTCAGAAGTGGAAGAATTGTGGACCAGACGTTTGTATTTATGTCTTCTGACCAAAGTGTCGATAAGATAAGAATTAAAACCCAACATAACAGCAGTGTCCTAATAAAAAGAAGCTCCTTATAAAAACCAGTATTGCTAAGTGGCTGGTTCATCAATTTGTGAACTAAGTGTTGGAATGCAGCATGTTTATGTGACTGGGGGTGAAAGGAGGAGTTAGGAATAAAATTGTTGGAGGAAGTAGGCTTTCTGTGAATGTCAAACTCCAACTTGTTGAAATTCCTAACAACCAGCAGATCCAAGAAGGGCAAAGAATTATCCTGTTCACTCTCAAAGGTAAACTTAATCGAGGGAAACAAACTGTTCAACGTACCAAGGAAAAAGTGAATGCTGCAACAGCTGGAGTCAAAGACAGTGAAAACATCATCGACTTACCGGTACGAAATACTAGGAAAATAATTAAAAGTTTTAGTACAAGAGCATTCAAAATCTATATAAATAAAAATGGAATATTTACGCGATGGCAATCATAAATAATAATTATTATAAAATTGATATGCTCAAGCGTGACTTCGTGGAATGGACACGACATTTCAGAAGAAAAGGACACTTAGTATCTTCCACAAAAATGTTTTTATTTGCACGACCGGTTTCGTCAACGAGATGACATCTTCTGTCATCCCCGAAAAGATTAATTAACTCTTCCAATAATTTAACAATAAGGGATATAAGGCGCATTTACCAACGTAAACGGCTTTGACGGAAAATACAGGCTATGCGTGGCCTTAATGAGCAAAACGAAAACAGGAATAGTTTTCAATGTCAATACAGAATCATCCGTCGTCAGATTCGTTTCCACCGACAAACGCCCAATTCACGAAACAAATGGAATCGTGGTGCTGAAGCCACTAAAATAGCAACCGCTCTCGAAAATCAGAACTTCCGTTCGTATGGAAGAAAACAGCGCCACCTATGAGTAACGGAACGCGAGACAGAGCAAGCGGATCTCTCCGAAATGACTGCAGCAGAGCAAGATATCGACAAATAAAAACTATCTCGAAAAAGGCAACGGGGGAAAAAGAGATAAAGCGATAGGCGCATATTTACCGCGCGATACGGCAGCGAAAATAAAAGAAAAGCGGCGAACAATTTCGCCAATTCAGCAGGTCAGATTTTCCTAACTCCCACACAATCTTCCTCCTTTGTTTTCTCCGGTGAAAATATATCTCGCAGAATCCGAATTATAGATCCGGCTTACGAGAGGGGGATCCGAAATCACACATAAAACGAAAACCCTGCTTTATCCTTTATTCTCCACGGAAACAAATCCCTGATCCCGATCTTTAATTGGAACCCTAGAAATTGGGTTGATGGTTGGTGGAACAACTTGCAAATGAGAAAACGTTTTAAATGTCCAAATAAAGGGAAGAATAGGAAATGAGAGAGGGGGGGATTAGCGGAAAGTAAAGTTAGAGGAGATGCGTAATTTAGAGATTTCTAGCGGGATTGCCTCGGTACACGCTCTCAAAAGCACTTAGTTTCTCTTTCATCTGTTGATGATATCTCCGTCTTTTACATTAAACATTAGAAGCACGAAATAATGTTATTAACTCTGTCAATTTATATTAATTCTGTTACATTAAACGGTTAACACGGAACTACAGTTGACACGAAAACATTTAATAGTTCGCAGAGAACTTCTTCAAATTATACTATTTGGTATTTATACACCGATTTAAATATATTGTGCTGAAGTTTTTACCTTCTGAACAAAATAACTACTTGAGCGTCGAAAACTTTTTTGCCATGCTGCAAGTTTCATATCAAAATTAAAACGTTAAGATCTGATGAAAGATGATATGAATGAATATGCAATTGCTAACAACAATCCTTGAATCTCTCCTCGTGTATGAAACGACATATCCTTAAGTATCACATTCCCAGATTCATCGGATGTCCATTTTCGGACGTCCCATTCACTTGAAATATAGCTGAGTTAAACTTAAGAGTGTATCCTATTCAATCTGATTTTACAAGGGGAACAGCTATGCAGGTTATGGAGGTTACAAAATAGGATCTTCATCTGGGCTGTGATAGAAAAAGGAAAATTTTCGGAACCGAATGACAATATATTCAGCAAATGTGAGAATAAAATCTACGGAGGTGGTCGTGATATTGTGGAAATTCATAATATAACTCAGATATTTACTTTTTCCACAGCTGTGGAATGTCAGAATGTTATTATTTGATCACCGCTTAGGTTTCCGTGTGGATAAAATCCTCGGAGGCGGTCGAGATGTAGCGGAAATTGAACTTCATAATGAAGGAAGATAGATCTTTATCTTTCTTCCTTCATTATGGATTCAAATCTCTAGGGCACCTAGTTAGCCAAATGGGTAGCGCGTTCAACTGATGAAAGTGGACCCGGTTTCTAATCCCGGTGGGAACTTTCATATGCGAAATGATTTTTGCCGTCGAAGCACTTTTAACAGTACTACTACTAATTAAATTTGTATTAAGTTAATGGAATTTATTTAGTCAATTTCTACGTCCCTGGTTTTTTCTCTTAAAGTTATTCATTCGCACTCTGCACGTGCATCATAAATTGATGGACAAGTTTGTCTTTCGATGTGATCCTGAAATGAAGAAGCGAAAAAATCTGCTTTTTAGAGACGGCTATTCATAGTAGACAGTTATTCCTCCGTTTCGTCACTTTTCTCGAGAGTTTTGAATGCGTCACTGTAACTGGTAACACGACCGTTTTGGTGGATACGCGATAAGTTCACTATTCCTAATGTAGACAGAAACTATCTTAGTAACTCATAAAGAAGGACTAAAACATTATTAGTAAAGAATATGCTTTTTCACGAGCAACTACTACTTTTCACTTCAACTACGTTTATTTGAGATGGTCTATGGTTTTCCTCGACCTCTTCCCGAGACGTTTAAAAAACGCAGAAAAATAGAACTGACGACGACTTTAAATTAAATTTGGGCCCCAATCGTCGCCTTGCGTATAATATGTGGAAGTAGCATCAGTGACTGGGAAAAGATACATGAAACCGAAAATAAGCGCATCTAAGGTGGGTGAATTGCAAT
>KZ308521.1:156396-254903 GCA_000376725.2 Ladona fulva
AAAAAAATAAAATAAAGAAAGTATAAAAGTAAAGAACACAAAGTAAGAGATAAATACAAATAAAAAGATTTGGGATGTGGGAAAAAAACTCCTCAACTGAAGGTTTACAGAGAAAAACCCACGATGCGGGAAAACGCCCACATAAGAAGGGGAGCGAAAAAAACCCGCGAAAACACAGAGGTAATTATTTCTTCCTTTCTTAGAAATGTTTGTGATGAAACATGTCAATAAATAAATAATACTCAAACTATCATAAACGAATTCAAAAAAGTTTAAATAAAATGTATATATACAAATAATAATCTCGTAATGTAGCTTATCACATTACATTCAAGCTCATTACATGGTCACGTGATTCAGGAAACACCTAAAGTTTTGCTCGAAAAAACTCTTCACAACTTCCTTGCCTTTTTTCCAGTTATTTCTTTTTCGGACATAAGTCAAATTCTGTACGACATTAAACGTCCAACCCTCGGAATTTAATTTCTCGTTCGAGATCTCCAAATTCTCTTCTCAATTTAAATTCTGGAAAATGTGCCACACCTTAATATATTCAGCCTTGTATCTAAGAATACGCATACATTCATAATATCTTCTTTCCATTCATGTTTACCGGATCAAACGAAACTAAAATAGGAAATATTCCGTTTAGATTTATTCAGGCACTGCATTAGATTTCCTTCGAACAATATCGAGGTTGAGGCTTTTTGATGTAGGCAATACGCCATGGCCTTGTCACGCTGTAATGGCATATGCTGCCTCTCAGTGAAAAAATCCCTTAGCTATGCAAGCCTACGGACTTTTTTCAGTCATTAATTTGTCCATCCAATGATACAAAACACGGCTTCAACTTGCCAATTTTCGAGCAACAAGGAGTAACTAATCCGCGAAAAATACCTTTATTCTCGTCGTTGGTCAACCGGCCCTTGTCTTTGAACTCCATAATAATGTTCATCACCACACACGAAGCAATTAGAGTGGGAAAATGAAAAAAACTAGCGGCGAGAAAATAAAAGCAGATCCGGAAAGTGGGCGGGTCCTGTTTTTAAAAAAGCAGTTTTAAGGGAACGCGAATATGGCGTCATTACAGGGTTTGTTGCACAGATTTCTGTACAATTCACAAAGCGTGCAATCGCTGCAGTCCTCTACGATTGATCCCATCGTTAAACTGGGAGAAAAAACTCGTGTGCACCGGTGGTAATCACAGAGTTTACAATTTCGTTATACATTTATTTCGTGAAGGATTTATTTAATAATGTTTCTTAATAATATTTTCTCTTATTTCATTAACAAAAAATTTTAATGGCATTTCATCAGAGATGAGATATACGAGAATTTAATTCTTGGGTTAGGAGTTGGAGCGTATTTCTCTAGGATTAATAACTGCCAATTTCTGGGAAGTCGTATCTTAAATTCGTAAAATCCTTGGTGTGGAGTGTACTGCTGTATTGGTGTAAAACGTTGACTTTACCAAAGGAGGACACATACGTTAAGTGTAAGGTGCTGTTCGCCGATGATACTGTTATTTACAGAGAGGTCGCATCACAGTTTGTTCACAGAAAGATCTAAACGATATTCCAGGTTGGTGCAGTGATTGGCAGCTCGACTTCAATGTAAAGAAGTGCGTGACTATATTTTTTAAGCGTTCTTCCAATATTATCCGCGCACCGTATCATATTTCTAGGCATCTTTTGGAGTTCGTGAGACGTCATAAATACCTAGGAATTATGCTCAGAACTAGTTTTTCCTTTAAATTGCATGTTCGAAGCGTAATAGGAAAAACAAAAGGGATACAAAGGTTAGCCAGTAGGATTCTGAGAGGATGTTCATCAACAGTAAAGGAAATAGCGCACTTTTCCTTAATTAGACGTATCCTCGAGTATTGCTGTGCAATTTTGAATACTCACGATGCGACGTAGGATTAGTCTCCGATCTGGAGATGGTTCAACGTAGAGCGGTAAGTTTGTTTGTCAAGGGTCAAGGCAAGCGGTTTGCCAAGGGAGATTTTAGATTAAACAGTATTGTTTTTGCTATTATAGAATCCCTCGGGTGGACTTCGCTTAGGGATAGAAGAATTTATTACCGACGTAAGCTTTTCGAAAAGTTTATCACTACAGATTTCATCGACGAGATAGTTGGTATTGTTATTCCAGTTAGCAATGAGCTCCGAGAGAAATCTAAGAAGCGATTCAGGGAAGTGATTGCCAGGACGGATAGTTACTTCTGGTCATTTTTCCCGCGTAGTATTCGAGAAGCTAATAGCAGTTAGGGTGTGAAAGGATTATTGGCGTTTTTACACCCCCTGCTACGGGCCATTGGCGGTTTGAAGGGTTTTGACGTAACTGTAATGCAAACGTGACACCAAAAGATTAGAGGCCTTCGAGGTGTGAGTGTGGCGTAGAATTGAATGGGTGAATTGGGTCGATATAAAAAGAAAGAGGTACTAGAGATGGTCGGGGACGAGAGGGTTTAAATTGAAGTGATTAAGCGTCGACGGAGTAAATGGATGGGTCAAACATTAAGAGGAGAGGGATTGCTGAAGAATGTAATTGAAGGTAACATAAAAGGGAAAAGACAGGGGAAGGCAGGCAAAAGATGTTAGATGACAAATATGGTAAATTATCAAGAAACGAAAGAAATGGCATGTAATAAGGAATGTACTCAGACACATGAACCTACAGAAAGGTAGAAAATATCCGAATTATTGTTATTTCTCAATAGTTAGCCAGATGAACCTTTTAAATCATCATTTTTCTTTATTTCTACTGGCTCTTGTTAACTTCCGTCATGAATTCGTATTATATCATTCCTTAACAAAATTACTTTATATGCGTATTGACTATCACTTTCGGTTCAGTTTATGTAATAACTAACGTTTTATGCACAATACAACAAGAAAATGGAATGTAAACAAAGTCCTGTGAACTTTAAAGGGAAAGGAGGAAATGTATTTCAAATCACCATCTTCACCTTTAACATTTGGAAAATATCTTCAGTGTTTCTCTTTAAAATAATAGCCGACCCAGACAGAGGAAATATCAAGTTCCCTGCTGATAATGTCGTAAAATCTTGAATTAGCATATCGAGTACGAAGAAGGAATACGTGCTGATGTTGAGCAAATGATGATGAAGATCAATAATGCAATCTCATTCACCGATAAATTAAGGTGCTACGCTAGTAGTTTATGCGACTTATTATCAACAGAATCCTCTAAATAAATCGGAATAAAACTTAAACTGCAATCTTCTCCCAATAAATGAAACATTTGAAGCATTACGAAAAGTACTAGCTTCTTCCTTCTCTTTCCTAAGAGCCTTAAAAGCGGCGGAAATCCTAATGGCCATCTAAAATCAAAAAAGATTTCCGGGTCTTTGACGAAAAATTTGAGTTGCACGGTATCGAAAAAGAGAAGAAAAAACGACAAAACTAGTCTTTTTCAAAATGGAGCTTCTAATCTTCCATCGTTATAGAGGTTAAATAAAATTCAATCCGGGCAACAGTACCGCTCGCTAACAAGAAAAAGAGACAACAAAAACGGACAAAAGTTTGGAAAAGTAGAAGATAGGGTGGAAAACTACTTCTCAACGTTTTTTTATTCATTTACAGCCTCGCAATTCAACATCAATAATTGCATTTACGGAGATTCGGAAAACCCCAACTTAAAGAAATGATCTCTTTGGGACATAGACTGAAATAAATTAGGAAAAGAATTCGATTTCCGTATTCGGTTTAACAGTTAGCATGCGTCAATGTGTACAGAGGTTATCAAGTGTCCTTTACATTATTAGGTATCACATCTCCTTTCCTTTCTATTCACAATAATTTTCAAATATTGTTTGTTTCTCCCCAGTTAGGGAAAACCACCGTGTAGTAATTTGGTGAAATTTTCCGTACTAATACATGATAAAACACTTGTAATGTTCAATAAAAATTAATAGTTTTTGACAAACCAAACTTTTAAAATTATATTTTACTCTTAGTAATTCAGAATTGAACCTCGCTGGAACAAATGACTCTTAAGAAGAAATAAAAAACCATCAGTAAATTAAAACAGACGGAATGATAGACCTTTTACTGGCGAGGTTAGGCCCAATAGGGACGCTTTTCCACCTAACCTTGAATGTTGCTGTTGTGTGTACAGATAATTAAAAACAAAAAGGAAGAATAGAATATGGAAAAAAAAGTCTTTGCAGCTTATGGTTAGAAGCCACGTTCTTATACCGATGCTGTATCCCACCAGGAGGATTTCGCAAAGAACCATTTCTCTCTCTCTCTCTCTGAACTCCTCGGACAACTGGTAGTTCTCTTCCCAGGTACCTACGAAGAAATACTACTGGCGGAAGTAATTATGACTCTCAAGCTCCCGGATAGCCAAGTGGGCAACGCGTTCGACTTCGGTGAAAGCGGTCCCGAGTTCGATTCCCGGTGGGAGTCTATGTGAAACGACGTAAGCTGTCGAAGCACTTTTAACAATACTACTACTAGTAGTAACTATGACTGTCTTGGGGGCTGTCCCTGCAACGCCTCTGTATAAGATGAGCTCAGTAGATGCGCCCTAGTTTTACGCTATGGTAGCACTACTGCAAGGTAATGACGCGGTTTTACAGCCTCTCTTCCAAGTATCAACCCGCCTCCACGTTGGTGAACGCTGAGGGGCCTGGGGAGGGAAGGGGAGCCTCCGGCCTAGCGGTTTTCGGCGACCCCACCCACCCAACCAGGACCTGCTAAAAGGGCGCCGGTGACAAGTTCGTAGAAATCTGATTCCTCGGGGTGGAAAGAATACAGCCCAATGGTGGTCTGGCTACACCGAGCACTCCACGTTTAGAGTTGGGTTCGAATTCCGGTGAGCTTGGGGCAGCCTGGTTCTAACTACTTTCCCTTTGCGGGATCGTCCCGGTCGAGTCCCCCTCGGTGGGTTAAGACCGGAAATTGCACTGTATTTGCAGGAGAAAATCGGGCCTGGCCCGTGCACTCCCCGCAACTGGGACCTTTGATGTGCCCCAACGGGCTGAACAATCACGTGATACTGCAGGCGGTGTAACCCGGATAGATCAGCCGGGTAGTTGCTAGATCGAGAGTGTTCGAGTTCAGAACTATCTTGTAGAATCTGGTATCATAATATATTAAATTGGAAGCCACGTTGCTGAAAAACACCCAAAAGAAGCGGAGGTAAAAAAACGACGAAAGCTCATAGGGGAAAAAACAGAAAAAGTAACTTACAATGAAAATGGCATTTCAAAAAGCATGGATATTTTTTTTAAATTAAAACCGAGAATAATTTAAGATATAAGCTGAGAAAACATAAAATGGCTAAACTAAACACACATTATTAAATTACAGAAAAATCATCATACCATTAAATTAAATGGACAGAGCACCAGCCCAAAAGAAATGAAAATGTTCTCCAGGGTTTAAGGGCATCAAAGATATTCATAGTTCAATTCCATGTACCAGTTATGGTAGTAATTCTTTTGAATATATAATACCTACTGAATTTAATAAATTAGCATTGGAATTACTAAATTTGAATACCATTAGGAGTGTTAAAATGAAAATTAAAAATTGGCTCATTAATATATGAATGTAAATTGACTTTTTAATGTTATTTATTAACTAGTTTAACTGATGTTTATATTTCTCACATACACATGTGTATACCTGTAATGTTTCAATCGCAATCAAAGAGTGTTTTTCTTAGTGTTCTATATGTGTAAATATGTGAATATGTTTATGATCTTATAGAATATCCTGTAGAATCCTGCAAGGAACCTTCTGACAAGCATTTTGCTTAGCAGAACGAAATTATATTATTCTTTTATACATTTAAAGTATTTAAAATAAACATTTAAAGTATATTCTCATGTAAAAATATAACATGTACCAAATTTTGTAATGTTAGTTATAAATGCACTGAATAAAGTATTATTATTTTTTTTAATTATTATTATTATTATCCCAAGGGACATAAGAAATATAGAGCGTATGAGCACTCTTAAAAATAAAGTAATGGAATGGTTATTCAATGCTAAATAAAAATGTACTGGTATAAATAGAAGTGAAAAAAAAATTTTTGATGGAGCAATACGAATACTTGTAANACCTGCTGACAAGTCCATAATTGGACTTAGCGGGACCATAAAGAAAATCAATCTTCAATTTTGAGGTAATGTAATTTAATGTGCTGTAATTTTATAATTCAATTTGTAATAGTTTTGAACTTCAATTTGTAATAATTCTGTAGTTTAATTTGTTACTGTTTTGAACATCAGTTTGTAATAACTTTGTATTGCAATTTCTATTTTGTCAAAATTTGTTTATTTTTGTAGAGTTTTTGTAAAGTGTTGACATTCAATGAAAATTATTAATTACTAAAAAAAAATACAACTAAAGCGTCTTGTTTTGCTGCTTTTACGTTCACGATAAGAGAGTGCCATCAAGACAAGGAGGTCCATATTACTCCTTCACTAATTTTTGCATCGCAAAAACGTCTGTCGTTTAATAAAAATCGTTTTATCGTTCAATATCACCAACGCTTATAAATTGTTATCGTTGTAGCAAACATGATGTATGAAATTAACTTACGAAGTTCTATTTCTCCAAATTAAAGGTTTTGAATGATTACTCAAGATATTATGACACATCTGTCGCCCGTCCTATACTTCAATTCTGGTTGGATCGAGAGAATATGCGTTGAATTTTACGAAAAATGTTTTTACTTATAGTACAGTTCCTCATAATGAGGTCAAAAATTAACTCAGAAGGACAATGAAATATAAAATATCAAATAAAATTAAAGGAGCCGTAGCATTTTCATCCTTATCCTGTACATTGTTATTCAGGACAGAATTTCAAAACTTCTTGGAGATCACGTGGTAGCGTGCCTTCCGGACATCGCATTTTATAATTCCAGCGCCCAATCAGAGCATCGGCCATTTCTAATTCATCAAAGTCGAGCTTACGGATAGCCAAGTGGGCAACGCGTTCGACTTCAATGAAAGCGGTCCCGGTTCTATTCCCGGTAGAGCGAACGTGCGAAATGACCTTAAATGTCGAAGCACTTTTAATAGTAATACGATCATAAAATTCTCAGCACTGTGGCATACCAAATAGTGAAAAAAAGGCGAATCCACGGACAAGAAAGAGCAGTCATATCGAGGTTCTTCATTGACGAACTGGAAGTAAAGAGCACCCGACTCCTATTAATCTTTTCATATTCGTCCATTTTGCACTTCCTTCCGCATTAATAACAATAATAATGAAAAAGAACGGCCAACAGCGACTGCGCTGCCTCTAAATAATGCAGCGAAGGCAATTTTGAGACGTCGCTGAATTCTGGACGGGTGGAATTTTGCATACATCTCTAACAAAGGAGGAGAGGGTTTAAAGGGCAACGCTTCGAAAAATGAGGACCTCTGCGGGTTTGTTATTTAGGAAGGCTGCATGATGCATCGTTAGGAGCAGCCGTTAATGCTGCGGTTGATGCAATGCAAGATTTATTCGCCGTCGAATTCCTCGCATGAGTCCTCGACGTCAAGTAACAATTGATGCGGAGAACTCGAATACAAGGAACTTTAATCGGAAGGGGGGAATAATATACGAAGAGAGTGAACTGAATATCTACAGTTAACACGAGGAGATAGCAATTCAAAGAAATAAGGAAAAGAATCAGCAGAACTAAAGGAAATATTGAAAAATGTGGGTATACAATAGTACAGAGGCGGAAAAAAATAACACAAAATATTACGAGCGCCAGAAATGGCATTCCACTACTACTACTACTACTTCTATTCTACTTCTACTGGAAACTACTGGGAAAAGCTCTTGCAAATTCCTCTCATTCGAACTCATCTTTTTTGATCGCTCGCGGCGATGTTCTGAAAACCCAAGAGATGGCTCTCGTAGTATCATAAATTGTTTGTTTTTAGTAAGCGTCATACTCATTAGATAGATGTTAAAGTCTCATATCCATCACATCACATATTGTTGACTGAAGAAAAAAACTTGTTTATTTACAAAAAGGAAAAAAGTGTTTCTAGCGGTGATTAAACACATATTTAAAAGGCTAAACACAGAAAGAGATCACAGCTGAGTTGGATGAAGTTCATGACACATCTACTCCTGTTGTTGCAACTGTTTACAATTGGGTAAATGAGTTTAAACGTTACCGTACATCCACAAAAGATGAACATCTTTCGGGACGTCCAGTGAAAGTGACTACCCCCGAAATGATTGACAAAATCCACGATATGGTTTTCAGTGATCGAAGAATCAAGGTGCCCAAAATAGTTGAGGCAACAGGCATATCGCAAGGTACAGTGTTTTCAATTTTGCAATTTTGGATGGACGTAAAAATGCGAACGTTTTCGCTCGCTTTTCCGCCCCCAATTCCCATCTAAATTACTCCTCTTTTTCCTCAGATGAAATTTCTCTTGTTTCGAGAAACACACAAGCTTTTCCTATCTTTTCATAAAAAATCCGAGAGAATTACGGAACTATGCGCAGAGGAAGCAACGTCTCTGTTTGAAAACAGTTTTCTGGAACAAAGAAAGAAGAGATGGCGCAGCAATTTAACGAATAATCGGTCATTTATGCTTTTATTTCCCATTTAATAAAATAGACACACTTGATTTTTTTTTCATTATATTCGGATTATTTTCAGGGAGAGATCGCCAGTAAGGTAAATTTGCTGATCATCTCATGAAAATTTGTTAGGTATTTTAAGACTAACCCCTAAATCATTAAAAACAGTTACAACGATTTAATTATTTATTTATTTATTTACAGGTTACGTCGCAGTTAGACAGAAGTCTGGTGGCAGCGTTTATATATACATTAATTGAACATAATAATGATTTAGTTTAATTTACGGTCATGTCACCATACAATAATTAACTATATGCTATATAACGGAATGAATTAGAAATTACAATAATGAAAACGAAACATTAACCTCCATTACATATCATTAAATTTTCATCAAGATTTTTCAGGGTTCCTGGTAGGCCTTCACGGCTTCTGTGGCAGTACCGGGTCGCACGTAGTAATTATAATGAAAATCTTGATTATTTTTTAAAGTTTTCTCCTTAAAAATAATAGAAGAAAATTTATAATTAAAAGAAAAATGAAATAAGAGTTACCTATACCATCGCACAAAAAATGAACAAGTACGTGCTGCTGGGACATGGATGCTCAGAAAACAGAAATACATTTACTTGCAGTACAGAAAATTAAAATATGATGTGAATATTTTCGTTTACACTTTAGAAGAGTTTCTTGGTCAACGTTAAGCAAGGAATAGCTATCATACTTTTGCCAAAATTTTAACATTCTATTCATTTATTGCCTAAAATGTAATCATTTTCAAACATTTATACCCTTGATTCATATACGACTATAGTCATATGAATATGCCCCATACTCTTAAGAAAGCGATAGTTGAAAAGCGTTATGGCGAAGTTAATATTTTCGTAAATGTGGAACGTACATACGTTTATATTTATTCCACTTTATAAAGAGCTATCACTAAGAAAAATCAATAGGTTCTCTTATTACAAAAACACCCAGGACACGAACCTCAGAAATATGACATTTCATCCGATCGTGACTGATTCCGGATCATTGGGATACGAAATCACCGGGAGGAAATGAATAGCACAACTTCCTTCTCAGAAATTCAGTTAAGAGATGGAACCGCATAACTGGCACCGAGGGGTTTCCTTCACAGATTCCAATCTATTCTAATTAATATTATTTACGGACACAAACCTAACCAAAATATCCGAAGAGCAGGGGCTCGAATCCTGAATGGGGATGGTGCGGTTGCCACTCCTTCCGAACTCTGTGATGACAGCCTGAGTACGTCATTGATAAATCCCGCCTGCGATCAAAGACGTTTCCCGCAGGTTCGGCAGCGATCTATATCAATTCAATGAGCTTCAAAACTGAGGAGATAAAATGTATTTCGATAGTCACATCAAAAGAGACTTCGTTGACAATAGAACAATCTGCTAATGAAGCCGATGCTTCGTTATAAGAACGCAACGGAAGGACATTTACAAAATCACTACCAGCGATTATTAATTTGTCACTACTTCCTCGTTCTACTACTTTAATTTCCATGAAACTGCTATTTCAAGATGGAACGCGAAATAGCGATGGATCCAAAACCAATCTTTCCATTTTTTTAACGCTCTTCACTGAAATAACTCCACTCCCAATTTCACTCGACGATCTCTTCATCTTTCCCTTAGACCTAACTCACGGCGACCGACATTCCTAGAATAATCCTTAAGCTAACAAAGGAGCACGCAACTGTAATTATTTTACTTCGAAAAGAGCCCGCTTCTTTTCTAAGTAAATATGAATGGGAAATGGGAATGAATGGGAAAGTCGATTCAATACAAACAGTAAGGATAAAGGAAGACTGAGAGAAAATACTCGACTGCAATACAACATTTATATGATTATTTATTCGATTTAAACTTTCAGTTTATAAAATAGAGAGAAACTGCCTTCTGTATCAATAAATAATAACGGATAATAGCGATTAAATCCCGGCCGATGCTCTTTACGGGGCACAGAAAAGACTGACAATGTCTGTCACCGAAGAACGGCAAACTGGATGTGAATGCCTTGATTCCTATACGATCTTATTATCACTTGAAAGACATTTTCAATCCAAACTAGAATTCTACAGCGAAGTTTATACCTTGCTTCACGAAGTTTCTCATTTAAAATGAAAAGATATCCATTGGAAACAGCCAATTAAAATAAATCAGACGTCAAAATGTGATTCGAGATTGGAAGAGCATCTCCTTTATAATGATACATCGTAGAGCAGCGTGTCCTTAGCAAAACTTTTAGTCATTTGACTCGTTAACGAAGCAATGAAATATCTTATCCCACATGAGGTGTTTCCAATATTTCTAAAGTTCTGAACATCAATCGGCTAAAGTTCGTCATCAAAAAAATCTCCAATTTCTACAATATACAAAAAACGGTTGAAGCTACGCTTTGATTACTTAATCAGTTAACACTTCATTTCGCAATGGATTCGGATAATTTCTTATTTTTCCAGATATGAAAATTCTTGTTTATATACTTTTCAATATAAATAATATATATTTTTATAAAAAACACAAATATGAACTTTTTTGGGAAAATATAGTAATTTACCTAACGTTATCAACTTTACCAAATGAACGCATATGAAACTGTTCTAGTAAATTACTTTGGCGTAATATTTTTCATAAATAACCTCCTTCGTGAAAATAATACACAAGTATTGTAGTTAACTAAGTATGTTATAGCTGAGGATTCCTCTTCTGAGAACATTCCTCTCATTTAGTCTTAACTTTCCTACTTCAGAAAATCACTACTCTTAGCTTTTCATCTCAATAATTAAGAGTAAGATTTAGATCCCGAGCTGAGAAAGGCGTCGGCGTGAGATTCGATGCGCTGAACATGTGTCACACAATTTAAATGCATTCATAATGTAATATTTGGATAACAGTAGGCGATTTTTCGGCGATAGAAGAAATTACTACCAATAATCGCACCACAAAACAGTCCGGTTCTTCTCTTATTACATAAAATTTCACAAAATTAAAAATATGAATTCAATTGGAAAAGTAGTAAATCTATTAATTTAGGAGATAAAATATACTCAAAGTAATTATTTTCCTCAACAAACTCCTCACTTTGTCCAACAAAAAAGGAAAATAAATGCCTCCTATCTTATTCTTAACTGTTCACTCTTTATTCGCTAAAACTACCAACCGGATTAATTATACATCCGAAAATCGATTGAAAATTAATCTCAATCACAAATTTAACTTGAAAATTCCTTGGAGAAAAACATTTTTCTCCAATGAGGAATGGAGTAATTTGATCGGCTACCTTAATAATGAATATTTATTAAACTCGTTTCACTTAACACGTTGCGACGTTCAATTTATTTAAAATATAGAGTTTAGATGTAAAGCGAAAAGAAATTGTTTATCCCTAGCTTAAATAAAATACTTACAGTTAATATTCCTGAATAAATCGTTTAAGATTGAAGGATCACTATAGGATCGATTCCCGGCGGAGGATCATATCTTTAGCTGTCTAAAGGAATCTCGTAAAGGGGCGTACAGAACGTATAGCCGGGTCACAGAAACATACCTCTCAGCTTTCATTCTATCATATGAGGTCATATGAGTGAGTCCTTAGGAACCATTTTGCTCCGAGAAACTGACCTGTAAAAAGCAGAAAATACAGTTTAGTAGATCAATTTGCAGAAGAAATGAAATAATAATAATTTTAAGGTATTTAATTACGTCATGCTTTTAAGGCGAAACTTGTCACCATAAAACTCTCACAGCGATTTAAAATCGATATTGACAAAGGACTTTAAAAGAAGAGGAAAGAAACTTCAGTTTACAGCATCTATTTCTTCAACTGTAGCTCTTCTTACTTCTTCTGATGATTCAGCTAAAATAGTTTCCAGTTCAGATGAAACTGACTAAGAGGTGATTATTGAGAACTTATTAAACTCTCCATAATATTTGTGATAGGAGGCAATGGAGGAAGACAATGAAAATCCATCCTCTAGGACAGAGTTCCCCAAACTTTTCCTCCGGCGGAACACTTTATCAATTCTATGATATCAGCAGAACACCTGGGTTACTTTTTCTGTCAATACATATTAGTAATAATGGATTTCATTAAAGTAAGAGTGAATGGTTTATTGAATTATCATTCTTCGTAAGTTTCCGCGGAAGACTTAAAAACTCTTCGTGGAACACCAGTGTTCCGCGGAACACACTTTGGGAAACCCTGCTCTAGGAGAAATGCACAATGGATGGCGAAAGCAAGTCATTCTCTGCAAATGTTCTTGCTAAGATCACAACTCCAAATCTAAATTACACAAGAAAAGGCCTCGAGAAATATCTCTATATTTATCGTTACCATGTCAAATTGTGATTTGCATGCAGTAAATCAAGATATCTGCATCTTAAAAACAAGACTTTGAAGAAATTTGGTCAGTACTTGTATTTATCAGAAGAATTGTCACTTCTTTCAATTGATGGCTTGATGACGACGTGTACGTAAATACCCCAATTTTAATTGTAGTAAATTTGGACAGAAGGAATATTCATATGGAAGAAAGATATATTCCTCAGTGTGAAAAATTGAACGCTAAATTATTTGGTAAGTTTAATGTTTTTCTGTAAGTATTTCTTTTATTTCTTAGATTACATAATCTAATGCGATTATTAATTTATTACGATCCATCGCTGAAACTCGTCTTTTGAATAACGCTCCTTGCATAAGAAGTACTGTATCCCTTTTATATGAGTAATTATGGACTTCTACGACATCAAGGTTGTTTGAGTTTACTAACAAACATTAATGTAACATTCAAAAATAAAATATTTTTACCACTAAAATTTAAAATGTCAAAAAATTTGAAATCGTATGATGTACTGTCGTGAGATTAATAATTACGTCGATTTGGGTTCTACCCACGCATTGATTTAAATCGTAATAGTAGTTCTATTGTTTCGACAACTACGGCGAGATGGGCCCCCACCGGAAATCGAACCTGGACCGCTTCCATTAAAGGCGCTGCTCAATTAGCTGCCCCTACTTGGTGGTAGCTGTATAAGGCCTATTTTCAATCTTCTTAAGCAAACATTCAAAGGATTTCATAATCGGAGTGTTAAGGGAAACATCAAAAATATCGCGCTCTTTGAAAAGCAACGAGAATTTCTTTAAAGAGACATTTACTCTCCCATTAGCTACCAATGGAAGGTCTTTCGTGACAATCCTTTGGCAAAGAGCATTTCGAAAACGCATTTTCGCAGAGATGGAAACGTAATTAAGGATAATAAGATGCAGAGGAAAATTTTATGAGAGCGAGTTTGAGAGAAAAAAGGATCTCTCGGATTGAATGGAAGTCCGGAAAAAATGTTACGACCGTAAATTCTCGGGCGTAGAGAAAAGCGAGAAAGGGCAAAACAAAGGCAAAGAATTGGAATAAGATAAGCAAATCAAATCTGCTTTGAATGGGGAAAAAAGGGGGGAAAGGGATAGGAGGAGGCAGTAACTTATAAATAGTCCAATTTACGGAAAGGGAGCGATGCAAATAAAGGAGGGGATTTGGTCTTTGCAGATTTATTTGTTAAGAAAACACTAAATCATTGAAGGAAAACCATCTTACGTTAGATGTTCGATCACGCACCGATTGCAGGGCTGCTAGCGGTTCGATTTACTAATGGGATTATCAGGAATTAGTATATTTATTTCACATTTGGTTTATATAAATAAGTCACAGGATCGGCGAAGAGAATATAAAATCATCCTCCAAATGGGGAATTAAAGCGCTTAATGTCAGCACAGACTGCTTCCATGCCAATGTTAAATGTAAGTAATGGAATAAATGGTACTCTCATTCCATTGCAATAACATCAGCCAAATTACTAGAAATAGTTATATTATGCAAATTTGTTATCAATATTACATTATAACAACCCTCTTTAGTTAAGTCGATATTATAGTAGAAAGTTGACTGGTTTTTTGGTACAAAAATAAGATGAACCAAGATTTCAAGAGGAAATAAATAATTTTTTTTTCATCTTACCTAAAAATCTTTGATTTTAAATTTAATAAGAACAAACATCAATGTTTGTAAAAAATTGGCCCATGTTTTTCATCAATCGAGGGAAATGAATTCTTTGCAAACGCATTCAAATCCCAGAAGATGTTTCTCTACGTTCTGTTGGTAAATGTTAGGTGGATAATGAAAGACAGAGTGGCATTTCAATTAAACTAAATTCAATGAAATTAACGGACAAATATCATTATCCATATATCATATATATATCCCATATCCCATATATCAAAAAAGTGTGATATATGGGAGCTATCCCATACTTCAGGCAAATAAAATGTGCAAATACTGCCTTTAAAAATCTCCCTGGTTTTAAGAACGCAACGTTTCTTTGTAAATATAATATACAGGCCGTATTTCTTACACAATGTTCACACAGATATGACAAATTAACCTTTTCATCTTTGATAAAAAGGTTGAAAATTTCCAAAACGGCATGTGTAGGTGTCGGAATAACGAAGGAGTCCCAATTCTTTAAAGTATATGTACCTAAAATCAAAGAATCAGTCACCCTAATTTAGTCACCACGCTTTAGTGTGGAAGTTTACGAAGTTTCTTTTCTTTGAGTTCAGAATGTCTTTCCACGAAGTACGGCCGAATAAGATAGAATCAGTCGCATTAATACCATAGTATTATTTCCTATAATATTTCTTGTGGAATATGTTTCTTTTTGCTCGAGTAAATTATAAATATTCTTAAAGAAGACATTCCTTTGATAAATATAAGAAAATTTTAGGGTCATTCCAAGTCAAGTGGTCCAATTTTAGAGAAGTGCCCCGCTCGACCACCACAGATTTCCATGAAATTCGCGTGAACATATACTCATATTCTGAATGAACATTGGCCAAGTTTTACATCCATCGGTGCAGTACTTGCTGAGATACAATCATTCGCTTGATCCCCTACCACAGCCTTCTACAGTACGAAATTGAGTTTTTATCAACTTTGAGACACGTTACCTCAGGCAGTATTCTTTCGAGGAAAAAAATACTTGGTATTCTTACACAACTTTTGTTATTTTATTACGCAAAATAATAAGCAAACTTTGTGCATTGTAACTACATAGAACATGATGCAAGAATAAAAATTTGCATTTAAAATTATTTTTACAAGAAAGAGCATGCTTCATCCCTCTAAAAATGTAGACTTAGTTTTTCATCGGGGGCATATGATCCCTAAAAATGTGGATGAATGTGATGGTATTGCTATGGCAACATCTTGAACGTTAGCATATATTGCTGATTTTACATTTTGTCATTTAATTTTCATTATCGTTTGGTTGCCTTTGAGTCGTATGTCATTAGGACAGAATCATTTAGTGAATTAAGTCGTTCCTGATATATTATCTGTACTGTATCACAAGTCCGCCCAATTAGCGGTGATGCATAATCATCTTCCCGCTTGGATAAGATCTGTTCCGTGTGAGACGTATATTTTCTGGGTTAGACTGCGAAGGAACTCTACTTTCCAAAGGGCATCTGGCACTCTCTCTCTCTCTTCTGGACGCTTAATGATCGGCTTTCACTCGAGAACTGAATGGCGCCACTCCTCGTCATAGATAAATTCTAGATAGACTCTTCTCTCGCACCTTAAATTAAACAAATATTGAATCAATTAGTCACCTTCACTTGCATTAAGAAAGTCCTCAAACTAAGGAAATGCGTGAAGAATCGGACCTAAGGTAGCAAGACTTTTCTTCTCGAACAAACGTGGGATGCGAAAGAAGAGGCATTAGAGGATGGTGAAGAATTTGGCGTATGAGTAAAACATTGCATTTATGATGTATTCGATTAAAAAAAGCATGTGGTGCAAACTGACGTAAAGTTAATTATAAGAAAGAGCATGCTAACATTGTACCTCGAGCTTAATCGTTAAGGAACCGTATAAAACCATTGTAGGTATAAATGGCGTCAATCCTTCAAAATAAAATATATTCAAGAATACTGAAGTACTGAAGCTAAATTGAATTATTTTGATAGAATTTTAAATTTAGATCGCATACATTTACGTTACAGTAAAATCTTTTATTTCCTTCATTCGCATTCAATTCAAGTTGTAAATAGATGCAAAGTTGAAGAACTGAATATGGAAGATTGTGGACAACGAAAGATACAAGTATCAAATTCCGAATTACTCAGTGGCCACGGATGTGAGGAAGCATTTACAGTTCAGTAGCATTCAGTATTGTTGCGTAATGTTGTTTATTCCGTCGACATTGATGCTACTCTAGAGGCAATTAAAAGGGTCCAGCCGTGCACTCCACGCGTATCCGAAATATACCAGAAATAAAGTCGTTCTAAAACAACTCCTGTCATTTTTCTCGACGCAATCTCCCGTAACTCACACGGGGAAAATCCGATCTCGCAACATTAAGAATACGTGAGGAAACTCCGCGGGTGGCGAGAGAAAGTGCTTTAAACAAAGGGCTCCCGAATGGAAGAGAAGGTACTGTCTTGAATAACAGAAAAGAAATTATTCTGCACTGTCCACTCGCTCGCCTGCTGCACCAGTATTTGTATCGTTAGCACGCAAACATGAGAAAACGCTACATTTTCATGAGAAAAAGATCTTGTTTTGTGTGCCATCGGTTGTTAAAACGAATATTTAATATTTTCTGCTGAAGTGAAGAAATAAAATCAAACTATGAGAGTAGCTAAGCATTACGCTTATACCTCTACTCTCGAGGATTCGCCATTTTTCTCACTTGTTACTCCTCTACTCACGAGTTTGTCGCTAATCATTCTGAGAACTCCATATACTCCTGAACTGAAGCGGTACTTACGTCATTCAGATTGTCAAAAAAACCAGTGGTTAAGGCATCGATAACTCCACTACTTGGTTAAATTTTGGTTAGTATAAACGTTATATTTCAATGGCGATACTTTTGAACAGGGAAATAGCGATTATTACTCTATCTCCTAACTAAATTATTTGAGAATTTTTCCTTAGCTAAATCTGTACTTCTACAAATTGATCGATTCCTTCATAACATATCTCCGAGTGAAATTGAAAAATAAAAGCATATATTCATCGTCATCATTGTAGCAGTTTATAATATATAATTACAGACCATATCAAGCTATTCATTGTTCCATATTTCCTATTCCTCTTTGGTGACGACTCTTCGTTCTTCTGCAGAGTGATTCCTCCTTTCCGTCTATCGCCTCATTCAATACACACTCAATTCACAAATAGTGATCAGTATCTGTCCTCCGAGTCACTCCCATCAAATTCTTTCCAGTTTTTGCCGCATGTACACACCTTTCAATTTCTTAATCTGTCTAACCTGGAAAACCTAAACGATTCACAAACAGTTGGCTTTACTTGGATTAGCAAACTTTTCATCCATGATTTCTGAATGATCGAAACAAGTACAAGATACAAAAAGTAAGTAATGCATTCGGGTTTGCGAATTTGGCTCCGATGCTATCACTGAAATTCTCCGTTATTTTCAAACGCCCTTTTCGGTAAAAGTATCTAGATAGGCGAGAGATTGGCCATACATATCACCAAAGTCGAATCTATAACCCTTCCTGGAGAGCGGAATCACTCGTAGTAGAGGAACTGCAAAGTAGGATAATGAACTGTATAAGTACGTAAACAGTATCGTAAGAACCCCTAATAACTCATAATGGTTCATAGCACAAGGTTTGGTGGATTTTATTACTCTACGCAGCGCCTCAAGGATTGACGAGGGCAATTTCCCATTCCTGAAATATGTATTTGCGCTGAAATACACTGAGCCTTTCGTTGAAGCACTAACTAGAAATTCATCATACGCTTAAATGCCAAAACTGCTTTCTGTTTTGTTCTCTACTTTCCATAAATATAGATGAGGTATGGGTTAAGTTTCGGCGATGCGTACTTTGCTCTTGCCTTCCTCACTACGGTAGAATCCTATGAACGGAAAGCGTAGACGTCAGTGTAGCACAATGACCCTGTATTGATAGTGGGCCTATGAGATGCCATTCATTTCCGTTTCTTGAAGACACATCGTAATGTGCATCTACCCATGTATGCATAAAAAACAGCATTTGTCAAACCACCACTGCCCTTGCTGGCGAACGGTCAATACTTAGACATAAAACACCCGTCCCATTCCAAAGCGCATCAAATATAAAAGATGCCGTAGAAAGAAACAAAACTATGCCAACAGGTTACTAAGACTTTTCCCTTCGCATTCAGTACTTGTTTGGGTTAAAAGTAAACCACTGTTAAACACACTCCATTCCTTCACATTTGCAAAATTGTGTCAAACCATAAATCTAACGATCTTCACCTTCTCAAAACTGTGGTCCCGCAACTGCCTTCAGTGATATTTCACGTTTTAAAACGATGACCTTTTCAAGTTCTATTTTTCTCGACTAACGGTTGGTGTAGAAAGGATTGTAGCGTCAATCTCTAGACCTCAGACGTTGCATGCAGTCTATTGTGCGATCTACTGACGTCTGTTTAATTATGTAATATAAATTCACCAGGTGCGGTTAAGTTAGTTGAGTTAACATCCTAACGCTGAGGCCATAAATAAGTAGAGCAGGGCATGATTCCTACACCCTTTGTTACTATCCAAACATTTTTTGAAAATTGAATTTCTCGCAAAATACTGTTCAAAACTAGTCCGATGTTCTCCTAAATGAATAATTAGTTTTTGGCATTTAGGTTTCAAAGATCCTTTTAATTAAGGATGGTATTTTTAGTACGAAATATTAACAAGTAAATATAAAGCATTTCAAGAAGTTATGAAAGTGTATGTAGCATTCCTCTTATATATTTCTGTAAAAAATAACTCTTACCCATACCATGAAAATGGAAATACCATAATTTAGTATTTAAACACAAACACCGTCTTATGACGTCTTCGAGACAATTCAAGTCTCTTGCATATCATTGCTACTCCATATCCTCATTTGGCAAATGAGGATATGGAGCGAGGGACGCATAAGGACGGACAGAGGTCAAACCATGGGAGTGTAAGCCAGATCTATGGCAAGACTCGAGTAAAAGGTTGGCGAGGGAGAAATTCGTCTTCTTTTTGTTCAGAGACTTATGCACGCGCTAAAGGATTGGAAAACGGGGTCAAGTGAAGGGCGAAAGACTTCTTCCTTAATGTATCAACCCCTCGAGGGCTACTCCCACTGATTTACCTATACATTTTCCCTTTCGATGATCGACCATGGAAAAAAAGAAAGGGAGAGGTAAAAGATGATAGCAAAAAGTAAAAGTAAGGGTTTTTCCTCTAAAAAGGCACTGGGAAGACACGTGCGCTCCGAGTGAAAGTGGTCGTCGAATAATTTTCAATTCCTTTTCAACCATTGGAAGGAAATCATCTTCAGAGCTTCTCACCTCATCTTAAATATCTTTCACTTTTCGGAGGGAGACGTTCTCCTTTCAAAAGAAAGGGAATTTTTTGCTCCCGATTCCTTTGGTTTCCCATCTGTGCATATTGAGTCATCTCCAAATACAACACGTAGAGACGATTCTGATGGAGTGGAGAAAAATTACTGTTTCGTGTCAGCGATTAGCCATCTAAAATGAACTTCTTTCGATAAGTCATAAAATAACGTATTTCAAGGTTTTCACGGATTATCCCACGGATCTATTCGAACGGAAAAATTGGTAAAACGCTTAAACTGTACGTGAGATTAAGAATGGTAAAGAAGCTATGAATAACTCAATTATTGAGTTGTGATCGACTGACCAGTATTCAAATGTGTTCCATATTTGTAAAACTTGCGAATTAAATTTCTTTCATGGTAGAGGCAACTAACGTAAAACCTTCGACCAATAAAACCATTCATGCGCTTAAATAGTTATTCTTGAATCGAATACTTTGTATGAACTGTTTATTGTGAACACTCTCCCTTGGGATTGACTCCAACGTTGTATTTTCAAATATTTTCAAGCTGAATTATCTTAATTCTAAAAAATAAAGAACAGATTTTATGGAGTTAAATCGTAATGTGTTCCAATAATATTCTGATACGGATAAGTTAAACATAGTAACACAATACCGAGTAAAAGTAGATCAATCAATAGTTTTAAACTTTGTAATAAACTTACTGACGGAAACTACAAGAGCTGTTGAACGAAATAAACCTTTAAAGATGAATTCCAAATTAGAATGTTAGGCACATCAAGTCGATGTACTTTCTCTTGCTGGGAAAGAGTTAGGGAACTTTTCATTTAACAATTCTACTATTCTGACAGACGGACAGAGCGCAGACTTCTTAAAAGTGAACTTCTAAATTCTAAAGACTCATCGTTTCGCTGCCAAATTAAAAAAAAAGAGAAGAATCTCAAATTCACGCAAGTTAAATAATAAAAATAAAGACATTGATAATTATAATTATAAATTATCTTTGTGTGACCGTAATTTGCACCTGATGATTGTTATTCACCATACCATATCCTCCGAAAATCACATTCAATCAACGCGAAACCAAATTTAAGATGCAATCTTCCGTGATTCAGAGATCATTCCTTCAAACTGAAATAACATAATCCAATATCTGAGAATCTATCCCTAGGAATCGCACTAATACACAAAAAACTTCAAAAATACCCTTGAAATTGGCGACGGGAGGGAGAAAATGACGAATATACCTAAGAAAGCTGAAAAGGGCACGAGTACAAGAAAAAATGGCGGTGGATTAAAGGGAGGGACCGAAGAGTGTTCTATGTGGAATGACCAGTGGACGCGTTCGGTTAACGCGTGCGTAAATCACGTTTGACTGGCAAACGGAAATTTAAGGAGATTACGCTGCCAAATCCTATATCTCCGGGATGAGATCCTTCGTCGACCCGTAAAGAAAAAGAAAAAAATGTACGTCGGGGTCGAGGATTCTATCCCGCGATGTTAACGGTTTACACTGAAATTTTACTTTTTTACTTTCTTCACACGTCCGTCTAACATAACGAAGCATTTCGACACACTGGATCAAGGAGCGCTGATATGAATTGCTAAATATATTATAAAATATATTTAGTAATGATACATAAAAAAACCAGAAACTTAATGGTTTGTTTTTCGATTGATATTACATTAAAATTTATCACACACATTACATATGACTGTTAAACGTTGCCTTTTACCAGAATTTTCATCCACACATATTCTCCAAACTACGAGTTAAGAGAATATATCTGAATTCTCCATTAACTATTTATTCTATTTAGCCGGCAATATGCAAAATAATGTAACATAAATTTATTTAAAATTTGCTAAGATGGAAAATCTCGTCGACTGTAGTTCCGAGTTCCCTCAGATCAATTGAGAGGACAATATTACGGAAGAATTTTGGAGATAGTGCGTCTGAGATGGTCATATCTCAACTGAACAGACATCCACAAAACGCACAATATTGTGCAAAAAAAACTAAGTCTGCATTGAATAATGACGCAAAGTAAGCAAATGCGAAATAGGATGTTTAAAGTTGGTCGGTCTATTATAGTGAATAGAGCTAGACGATAAACTATAATGATGCGTATTCAGCAGCATTTACTTTTAAAATCTCACTGGAATTCCCTATATCTTATATTATCACTGCTTAAATACTGAATTTGCCCTTTAAGATTTTACCGTAATCTACCAATTTACCAATCTTGAACAATTATTTTATTACATAACAATAAATCGTGAGAGTTGTGATAGGAAGATACGATAATTTGGACTAACGGCCGGTATCTGTAAGGCTGGATAACATATTCATATTGGCCTGGAAAATGGGATAAATAACAAGACTTGATTCGGATATTTCGTAAGCAAACTTGTGAATTTTGGAATTAAACAGTGATATCTTTCTTAAAGAATTTAACCCTCTTGGGAGGGTTCAACCCAGAAATCCCCTACACTTGCTGCGCCACTGCTCAAGAACCATCTGATCTGCAAGTTTCGATCTCTTTGTGTGGTACGATTGCCTCTGAGGTGATTTACTGCAAGTACGTTAAAGGAGAAACAGCAATAGGTACGACATTCGGAGAACTAGTCTTTTAAGCACCGCTCACCTAATTTAACGAGTTATATCTAAGAACCCCGGGAATCTACGTGTGGACTCGAAGCGAACGATGGTACGTCCAAAGAGATTTGAAAGTTGGTTATGGAACTAACGCCACCGTTAATATCATTAACCTAGATTCTAGAAATATTCGAATGATTTATCGTTCATTAGCGCGAATTATATTATCATTACTTGCATAAACGTTGGAAGCGTTTCCTTCTCGAACTTTTTGAGCTCTGTATTAAATTAGAGGTTTGGCTCATCTGATGCTACGTTTGCTACTTAGAGGATAATTAGCGATCTACCAAGAGAAACGGCATGAAAACATTTTCACCTCGTTGCTTCGCCTAGTATTTTTCAACCGAATTTATGAGCCGACGCGGCACATCCAAATGACAGCGGAGGTGGCAGAGACCGTTATGAACGAGATGAAATAGGTTGCATTTGCCGTCAACGGATGATTTAGCCTCCTCTATGCGGAGTTTAATATACGGAATATTAGTTCAGTTTTCCATAATTAGCGTTAGAGCCATCGTATGATAAGCAATATAATTACAAGCGGATCTCTCTTTTACACTCATTCCATCATTTACCTCAATTAATACATGAAAGGTTGAATTTACAGCCAGTATAGCATAAAAATTGATTTAAGTAGGTTTACATGCTTTCATGCCACTGCTAAGGACATGAACATCAACAAATGAGCTGAAGGTGAGAGGGCAATCATACTGATTCTTCCTTAGATCGCTTCGCACGCTTAAAACGTTTTATAACGCTCCAAGAGCAGTTTCGCAGGTGGTTTGCGTCAACTCTCTGAGACCGAAACTGGAAACCTGGTAAAATGAAAGGTGAAAAACATTCCCGGACCTGTTTGTAATGGGTTTTGAAACCGTCGAGCGATGAGAATCTGGAGATGGCCGAAGGAAGAAGCTGTCGCCGGCGCCATTACCTGAGGGAAAGGAGAGGTCATCGGTCAAAGAGAGAGAGAGGCTGAAATTATTTAGGGCAGCTGGAGAGAGTAGCAATCGGTCCGGTGTGGTAAGTGGTAAGTGGCAGAAGGGTAGAGAGCGTGGGATATTATGATCTCAGAGTAGACGTTTGTTTGTAAGGAAATATCTATCTACCCTCCTTAAGCGGGTTTTTAATGCGTGGGAGTAAAAAGAGTTTCTATTATCAAAATGCAACAAGAAAGACAATTTGGATAATTGACTACATGTGAAAAACAATTTGTCCTGAATAATTCCCTCGAGAACGAATCCGATCATACATCAACTACAATCTAAAACCGAAGACAACAATGGCTAAGATTATTATTATTATTAATATCGTAAATACAACGCACTGGGAGCACATCATAACTCCTTTTCAATAGCCAACACTCCTGAGTATGAAATTAAAGTAAAATATTTTTATGATCAGCAAAAACTACAAAAAAGGATGAAGAAAATCAAAAACCACGAAGATATCAAGCAGAAATGTAAAGCATTCAAATACATTGGATTAAGTGCAATTCATCAATTCTGGAAACGTATTTAAACGAAATTATAAAAGAAAATTTCAGTACTCAATGATAACATAATGTAACAGGAATGACAAATGGAAAAAAGGAGCGACCTTGCACACATTGAATACATGCAGTTCGCAGATGATTCAATAACTTCTCTTTTATGTACATATTCAAAGAAAACTCTATCAAGAAATAGGGAAATTGGAAGCTACCAAATAATTAATTTTGGATATATTACCAAAGATAATTAGAGTCAATATTGGACTTAATCTCCCAACTTTTGAATTTATATCATGATTAAACGTGACAAAAACATGGGAATTATCCGCTGATGCATTTATTTGCACACAAAACTGAATACATTAATATTATTTCCGCAGTCAAACGTTAAGGTTAATTGGATCCAAAAATTGTCCCATAATAAATACATTTGTAAAACAAACATATTAAAAGCTTTAATTTTGTTCCGCTATGTGATTATATCGCCCCGAAAATCCAAACTTACGGTTTTTATTAAAATTGCCCCAAATTTGGAAAAAGGAAGAATTGTCCACATACGAGTTTTTAGTTCAACGAGGAACATACCGCAAATAGCCGAAATTCTCACTTTTACGCAAAATTCCATGATTAACGTAAGACGAGACATTACATAGGTAAAACACAGCGAGAACAAGCGATATGAAATGAAATGTCCAAATGTGCAACTCTGATAAATCTGCCTTTACGCCGATTTATCAGAGTTGCAGTTCGTTTGGATTTCTTTAGTCTTTTCACGATCATGCAAATGTTAAAAGGAATCGTCGGACCAACGCGAACCAATCTTCACAAACTGCAGAAAAAGTTTAATAACCAAACGGCTCCTTAGCAAGGAAAGACGATAAAAGGAGCTCGTATTTCTTCAACTATACAGGACTCACAAAAACACCTGCTTTAGTGGATAACCGTTAGCGATTGCTGAGGGCGATCCCCTGTCAAACACTTAACAAGTTGATTCTAATTCATAGAGGAAATAGGTAATAGGGTAGGAGATGAAAAAGGTTTAGAAACTCCACGAAAGAGAGATACAGAGGACATTGCTCATTAAATAAAATTTTTCAACATTTAATTTGGTTTATCAGCAGATAGAAAATTGAGCTGTTAAAGAAAAAAATGTTAATCCAAAAAATCGAATTCGTTCGACTGTAATTCAATTCCATGACGGCAAAGACCGTTACACTGATGCGAATTAAAATAGAAATTTTGCACTAGGTGTATGTCTCTACGAAAAGAAATTATTGAAAATTCTGGATAAACATTTATTATGACCTTAATTGACATTGCCGTATTGCACGACGAGAGCTTTTCGCTGGAATACATGGAGTCTGATCATTACGTTAACGGGGTTGATTAAGATTTGGAAAATGTGCAAGTATTAATCAAGATATAGCATTTTATTTTCTTACAAAATACACGTTTCATTTGATAAAATCCGAGTACATAAATGTTACGGAGAAACGAGGGAATATAATGCCAAGATCCCCCGAGGTCCACAACAGAGGTTTGGTGGACAGAATCGGTACATGTCAGTTATGAAACCGATGGAGTGGGGATTATGTTAACAGGTACAGGATAGAAAAAAATCTATATTAATAGCAACAAGATGAAGAAGCGGGAAGAGAAGGGCAAAGAAAAGAAAACGTTCGACAAAAAGAGGACACAATTCCTGTTTGGAGGAAAGGTATGTCGTACGAGAGAAAGCAACGTCCTTGCCCGAGGGGGAAGAGCGGTCTGACGGCAGGTGAAAAAATAGAAAGACGGAAGGGCCGAGAAGAATTGGGAAAGAGAATGGTTGATTGAGATGAAATAGAACTCGGTCAAGTGAAACAAAAAATAGAATAAAAAGTGATGCTTTCGAAAGGGGAAAATGTGAGCATCTGTTTGCGTTAGAGATCAGATGTCTTGAGGGAATGGCGAGATAGGGAAGTATAGCGGTCCACAGATTCGATTAATATTATCTAGAAAAAGAATGAGACTTTAAATCAAAAACCGTTGAAATTGCCATTCACAATGACATAACAAAATCATTATTAAAATTAAATCGCAGATATAGAAATAGACCCTTCGAAATGAAAGTTGTTACATTTCCCTGACTTGTACGAAGCAAGAGTATCCACGGAAAAGGAAACAAGGGTCCCGTAACTACGAAAAGGATATTCTTCAACTAAAATATAAATATATAAACTCTACTTAGAATTTATTCCAGTTTTAAATATTCCATTCATCGCTCATTATTATCATTATGAAATTATAACGAACGTTCAGAAAATAAGGAAAGATATTAAAGTATTAATATTTTTAAGTTTCTTTCCTAACTCTGAATATAGCATTCGCTACGTTAAAAATAGTAAAAAAGCAGTCAATAATTAAAAGAAAGTCATCCAAACATATGGAATTCGTGATCGATTGACAAACCACGATTTTCTCAACGGACTGGAACCGAAATACTTCATTCACAGACACAACGTGTTTCTCGAGACTACTGTTTGCATTCGTCCGACAACTTCGTTCAATAAATTATCAGAGAAAAGTCCGTCTAGAACTCTCGGTAGGTTATTACAGCAAACCATATGAATTTTATAACAATTATATTGAAAGAAAATCGATAACTAAAGATTACTCGTATAGCCTCCAAGGGAAAAACTTAATAACGGAAGAATCGGTGAAATATCTAGGAGTGACCCTTACTAATAACTTATCATGGAGTGCCCACATCCATAACATATGTGGAAAGGCTTTTAAGAAACTCGGTTTTGTTAAGAGAATAGTCGGAAGAAGCGAAGAAAAAGTCCGCGAGCGTTGTTACTTCGCGTTAGTCAGGCCTCACCTTGAGTATGCATGTAGTATATGGGACCCAGCCGACAAGTGCTGTATTCGAGAAATAGAAAAGGTGCAACGAAAAGCGATACGTTTCGTGAAGAATTGCTATGATAAATCAGTAAGCGTTACTGAGATGCTCAAGAACGCGGGATGGGAATCATTAGAAAAAAGAAGATTAACACTAAGGATAAATTTATTAAATAAGTTCAGAGAAACCACGTTCTCGGAAGACGTCGCGGACATAATGCGCCCTCCCTGCTATATAGGCCGCTCCGATACAGCGAGGAAAATAAGAGAAATAGATGCGAAAACGAACCGATTCAAGAATTTGTTTTTTCCGCGAACGATACGCGAAAGTAATCGACTAGGTAAATAGAGTCTTGGTCCATGCACCACCTGCCACACGCCGAAAGGTGGCTAGCAGGGTATACACATAGACATAGACAGTATTCTCCAAAGTAAACATCCTTTTTACACCTTCCATTCCGAAGAAAATCTGTGCTCAAAAGATCTATTTAAACCATAATATTCGTCGTTCGACTGGCTAATTAGAATGCAAACACCATGAGCATATTGACTGTGCAAACGTCTCACGTTAAATGGCTGCAGCAAGCCTCTGTTAAAGACGATAACACCGTTTCACAAACAATACCGCTTTCTAAACAGCCCTTACAATAACTGACCAACACATTTCTCCGCTAAAAGAGAGGAATCGACCCACTGCACCAATTGCCGGACGCGCGAGAATACCGCGTAGCTGTTTCACGCAATTAAGTCGCAATGCACTTGCAAATTACAGTAAATACATGAACCGTGCGAAAGCACAACACTTTTATTCTCGTGGGAAAAAAGTAAAAAAAAAATATTCTGAATTTATTAAATACTAGCCGAAGTGCCCATTGATTCTCAACGGGGAATATAGAGATAGGATTAAATAAGTAGGCATGTTTTTACCAAAGAGAAAGTAATATCTCCTGAATTTATTAAATACTAGCCGAAGTGCCCATTGATTCTCAACGGGGAATATAGTGATTGAATTAAATAAGTAGACATATTTGGACAAAAATGAAAGCTAACATCTCTCATCTTAACTTAGCTCAATGGGACAGATTTTAAAAAACTAAAATTTCCGAATCAAAGTTCTCATCATCTGGAGCCGAAATCCTTATTTTAAGGTAAGAATATGATTGTATAAAATTTATTTCTTAAGAAAATTGTCTCCAGTTCGTACGATGATTCTTTTTTCATTTTGCTATAGAAATAGAGCCCGCAAAAGATTTATACGAAGTTTACATGAATATCTTATGGGAACGCATTGACTCGTATGGGATCGAACCTGAGACCAACAAATACAGAAAAAGGAATCAGTAAGTCGTCGTTTTTTAAAAATGTGCAAGTTTGCATGCTTTATAACAACTGCTTCTCTAGTTTTAGGCGAACATTCACCATTACAAACCCACACTCAGAATAGCTCAAATGGCCATTAAGAAAAAATGGGAAATAAAAATTGATGACTACATACTAATCGCGACTCACTCGACTCTCAGGAAATAAAATAGATAGCCGATGTAGCAAATGAAATATGAAATTTCGTCATTATTTACTCAAAATTCTTCCATGATATGTGACCATGATCGAAGCAGAGTTCAAGCACTCAGCCGAAAGGAGGCTTGCAGGAGTAGATGTATATGTAGATTTTCTCAACGAAAAGAATACTTGGATGTTTCATCATTCTAAAATGCCGCTGACAAAAATGAGCTGAATAATGAAACTCTTCGATATATGCGTCCCTGCGATTCGTCAATGCAAATCATTCGACACTGCAAATGCTAAAATTTCATAAAATGTCTTGCTCTTCACATACCTGTAGTGTATCATTAATACTTACCATACATATGGATTCAACAATGGAATTAGTCGTTAGGGGTACGATTTGTTTATAACCTAAAAGTTTAGAAAAGTTTCGTTTATTTCATATAAATTCTCTCAATTTTGAACAGAAAACAATATTCGACGCCCAAAATAAGAATCTTAATACAATTTCTCTTCTCGTAGTACTCGATTTGAACGGCTTTTCTTTCTGATTTAATTTTTCAAAGGAAATGAAGCCTGCAAGCGATAACAGTGAACGTTACGTATATTTCTAACGGGAAGTATTTTCCTCGTCTATGATCGGGGACTAAAAGGCACATGAAAAGTAGCCCATAATCTGTGCGAGGAAGAGAAGCTTTAGGGCAAGAATTTCATCTATACTTATAATAAATCTGTAAGGGAACCGTTTCTGTACATTCAATAAAATTTCAAGAAAGTGGTTGATATGGTAATTAGAAGTGATGCTGAGTCCAAAACACTTATTTTAAAGAAATGTCTGTATATCTGTCTGTTATCGCATCACGCAAAAACTATCCAACCGATTTTGATGAAATTTGACAGGGTGATAATGTATATCCTGTATTGACACATAGGCTACCTTTTATCCCGATATCTTACATCTTAAGTAAATGTAAATATCGGTATATAAATGTAGTTGCGATGAAAATTTTAGAGAGACGTTATTTCACCTTAGTCGGCCCCCATATGGAATATGCGGCGAGTATATGGGATCCAGTGGATGAAACGTGTACTCGCGAACTCAAGAAAGAGCAGCGCAAGGCGATACGATTTCTTAAAAACTGCTATGATAGAAAAGCAAGTCTTACGCGAATAATCTCAGCCGCAGGTTAAAAATCCTTGAAAGAAAGGAGATTAGAAGCTAGGCTGCGATTATTAGACAAATTCAGAGAAAGTAAATTTGGGGAAGGCGTAATCGGTATTATGCGACCCCAATCTGCTACTTTTGCCGATCCGACAATGAGCCTAAAATAAGATAAATAGATGCGAGGACAAGTCGTTTTAGAGACTATTTTTTCCGCGAACGACACGCGACTGCAAGAGGGACTTTAGTGTCGAACACTTAGTGTGTACACTCCCTGCCATACGCCAACGGCGGCTTGCAGGGTATATATGCAGATGTAGATTAATGTATTTTTGCTCAATATACTGGGTCATTTTGCAACAGTGTCATGTTCTACTTTAGAAATAATTCAGAATCGGAATAAACGCAAAGGTGCTTGCAACCTCTTAATCTTTGTCCCGTGAGGCCATAGCTCTTTCCCGTTCCACTTCGATAAGCGAGGATGGATTCTAAGAGAAAACTACGTCGATTTTCATCGGATTAAGCGCCAGAAGAATTACCAGTCACCGCATACCGCGGATTTTTGAAAGCCATCTTCGACTTCAACGCTTTCTAAGCCAAGAGTGCACATCGTGCAATAGATGACGGATAAGAATGGGATAAGGGGCAGCATGGAAACAACTTTGAGAGAGCCAGCAAACCGGCTACAGACGACCCAGTGATCACAAGGGGGTCTTCTTCAACTAGTTCTACAGCTTCTTCCGGTTTAGGGATGCACCGGAGATATTCATCCCAGTCGGCTTTTATTCGAGAGATTCTTCACGCGATAACGTCTGGTGAGCGAAGAAATTAATCCAGAATTCGGCGGAGGAAGAAGCAAAGAAGAAGGCAACGATATCAAATTCTACAGGATTTGTATAAAATGAAAATGCTATACCCTTCATTTAAGAAATGTGCAATTTTTTCGGGAGAAATTAAATATAAATCATAGGAAACTCGTCTGGTGTCAGTTGGCACTAAATACAATATTTTACCCTTAAGCAAAATTTTACTTTCAATTTTATGTTTAGAGATTTCAAGTAAAAACTTATAAGAATTACACTTAACAATACAATTAAACTTAATTAAGAATTAAGGAAAGATAAATTACTAAATACTAAAAATACATTTGCTATTCAGCAAAATGACCGCGATTGAAGATTAAAAACAACGTTATGCAAAACTAAAATATGAATCTTTTTTCTATTGATACTAGTATCAATATCGTGCAATGATTATTTCCCATTTATTTACTTATATCCGCGGCAGTAAAATGCTGTTTTCTCTTACGTATTCCTTCAAAGCAGCTACGGACTTGAATGCTTCTCCTGAAAAACCGAGAAATTCCTTTTCTGAGAATATTTGCCAAGTTTGATTACTATCCTTTTTATGCGAGCGAATAATGGAAAATTAAACACGAAAGAACAAAATCCCATCCTTTCTGAAAAAAAACATGCGAAGTATCAAGTCCCTTACTGTAAAAAACCGATTTCGCCGCTAAAAAAAAGGCTGGACTCTTGACCACCTTTTCTCAATTCTGTGCGACGTTAACGCAATTAAACTATTCACTATTAAATATACAAGAGAGTTATTTGAACGTACATGATCACCATTCCTTTTATAATGAGGGTGCCCAAAAGTTACGAGGAGTATTTCAGGGTTTTGGTTTCTCATCCTCCCCTTTCTTCAAAGAGTTCGAAACTTTACCGTTATGCTCACAATATATATAATTTCAAAATTTAAACAAATCTAATAAATATTTACTGACTATTCTAATTCAAGAAGTTAGCCAATGACAAGACTAGAAGCTGGAACATAGTAACACCTTTGAGATGCTTAACATTAACCACAAACTAATAGATAGCTTATATGGGAAACATAAATAACCCGAATGAATTAAATCAATGTAAGATTCGGACCAAATTAAACCGCTATCTAACGTATTTAATGACAAAAGGTTATTAGCCATCAATGAAGAAATAAATAGATGAACAGGTGCGCTCATATTAAAATCCTATCCTCATGTTTTTAGACTTAAACATATATATAAAAAGCAAATGTCTGTCCGTCCGTCCGTCTGTCCGTTCCCCTATTTATCTCAGAAACGATTTGACTTAGAGATCGGAAACAAACTGCATTGTGTTTCTACGATGCTGAAAACCCCAGGAAAACTATCCTCATCTCTGTAAAGGCCCGGTTTCGAACCCAGGAGCACAAAATACGTTTCCATAAGAGATGTACGTAAATTACGTTTTCATTACTTGCAGATGTAGTTTCTTTTAAAAAATTAAATTAGAAGCAATGGTCCTACGAAATTGAGACAAGTGACACAAGAAAGTAAAATAATCATAGAATCTTATTTTAGTCGTGAATCATTCACATAAATTCGAAACTGCGAGAACATACGCGTAAAAGTTTTGGGAAATAAATAAACCAAAGCAATTGTTGAACATTGATTTCATTAGTTTTCTCTTATAAATACACGAGGATAATCAGTTAGTATACTTTTGCATAAGAAATGTACGTAAAATAGGTTTTCGTTACCTGCAGAGGTTGTTTCTTTTACAAAATTAAATTAGAANGTAAAATTCGTAAAATATTTTGGAAATAAACAACCCATCCCTTTGTCGACTAAGGCCATTGTTCAATGTTGATTTCATATAAGTTGATTTCTTGTATAAGTACACGGGGATAACCAGTTCTTATATTTTTCTATAAGAAATCTACGTAAGGTAGGCTTTCATGACAACACTTGAAAACAGTTGAAAATATCATAAAAAATGGTAAGAAATATATTGAGTTATTATGATCTTACGACGGACTGTTCCTGGCCAAGGAGGACCAGATGTATACGATAATAGATATATTTTTAAACTAAATTAAGATCCGTCATGCTTGACGGGGGCGTTTACTAGTAATAGTAATAATTTATATCATGAAAACAGGAAGACTACAATTACACCCATTTTAATAACTACCATTATTTTCGAACAATCCGCCATTACGGTAGGTTGCTGATTATTATCGTGCTAGCGCATACAACAACATATATCGGGAGACTCATCTGCAAAATAATTACTTTCACTTCAGCCGAATCCATTCACTTTCGATTTAAAGAGCGATTGAGCGACGTTTTCCAAGAATATTTTAGAGATCACGTCACAAGATTGAGAGAGAAAGGGAAATAGAGAGAGCTTGTTCCACAGACAAAAACGTTTGAAAAGTGAGACGTTAAAATGAGCGAAATAAACGCATTTAGTGATGAGGAATACCACTAGGAAACTACTCAAAGTTAAAAATAGCTGTAAAGTTAAGAAAACTACAGATACAATCAGGGCTGTAAAAATAAGGAATTCACAAGAGGGGAAATTGAATGATAAAAGGGGAGGTAAATGCAGAAAAGGAAGAGGGTGATGACGAATAGGAAACGTAAGCTTCCGGAACACGGAGAAGAAAGTGAAAGACACGATACAGAGAGGCGCCATTTAAGAGGGCAGACTTGGAACGTAGGAGGGCGAAAAGAAAATGTTGGGATTCGGAACTTATTCCGGAGAGCGTTGAATGCTCAGGGCTTATATGTTAGCCATTACCCGAATTAGCGCATCCAAATGCATTTAAGAAAGAAGCGAATGCAATCGGAGCGTGGCTTGAATGAGATCGGCGCCTCTCTTAAGGGCACAGAACGGACAAGAGCCGGGGAAATATGCTCTTAATGGAAGCATTCTCAAAGAGGTGTCGAACAGGAATAAATGAATTCTTGGCTCGTTTTCCAAAGGAGATTTTATAAATGGTGAACTTGTACACCTATCCAAAGGTCATCGAACGCTTTAACTGAAATTCTTCCCTTGGAGGATTCTCAGCCTCGAGAGCTTCAAAACTCACTTCCTACGAAGACTCTAAAGGATCTCTCTTCTAGTTTTTCTCAGTGGGAGCGTTTTCTTCTATATCCATGTAATAAGCGACTATGTAAAAGTCTGATCAATAATGAATACGTCCTTGATTAAAATATGAATTATCTGTAATATTCCCCTAAAACGGTGCAAATGATACGAAACTGACATAACGTATGAAACTTAATTATAATAACTTAAAACGTTCTTGGTTTCGGAATGGTAAAACATATTACTCTAAGGAACAGGGAGAAAATCAGTCATTTGTTGACGATATGATCTGTTGAGACATTTAAAGCGTCATTATCACCGTATCTATACATTTTAGTTTTTGTGATATGACCTCTGTCTTAAATAATAACCTAGCCTTTCCAAGTGCATATAATATAGCGAAAAATAATACAAGTCCACCCAATGGTTCAGTATTGGATTTGTCCAGTAATTCTCCAGAAAAAAGGAAACAGCAAAGATTATCATCAATCATTAAATGTCTTATCATTTTATTTTACTTTCACTATTCAATAACACGAAAACATCCTAAATCCTTCGAAGTAAACTTTAAAGCATAGACATAACCAATCCCGGCCACCTTCTGGATAATAACAAAGTATAAATGGGGACGTTTTAAACTACACCGGATATGTATTAATCACAGGAAACAAGGACAAGATAAATTTCTGATTTCAATTAATGCCATGAGATCCATGGAAATCTTTATGAAAGATATTGGCTCGTTGAGTTATCAATTGATTGACGTTCTCTCCTAAAATAATTAATCAAGTAGTAGGTTGAAACGGCGAAATTAGAATCAGCACAATTGTATTGTGAATTTCTCCACAAAAATGTAAGCAACAATGCCGTTTAAACGTACTCGACCTTTCCTCAGTTAACCCTTCTTCAGCTCACTATCGTCGTAGACTTGAGTCGTTCATTGTGCTTTTAGGAATCTCTTACAACATTACTTTGGTATACGGAAAAATAACACCCTCGCGATTAAACTTGTTAGTGTGTCATATCAAATACATACGTCCATACAATACAGAACATCAAATATATCACGTCTACTTTACCACGAATTTTTCCTCTTTAAATCTTCCCTCCGCGATGAGGGCGTTAACATTTCTTGACTTCTGTCAGCTCAAGAAGATCTCACCGAACGAGCGAAGCCTACATTCCGGCAGTTTATTCGAATGGCACGCAAAAGTAAATCCAGGATGTATCCCTTCCCTTTATCTTCTATTAAGAAGGGTCATATAGGCTTCTTGATCTTTTCCGCATCCGCAGGGGTCGCGTGAGAGGCTGAAGAATATACGGGTTAAGAGAGAGTAGAGTGGTCTAGAGGTTGGGTCGTGACCTTCCCGGCCGACAATCCTCTGCCGTGAGTTGGCGAAAGAAGGGCAGCTAATGAGAACGTGACGGCGATAGGGAACTCTTCCATTCGAAGATACCAAAGGTCAGAGGACAAAAGAGTTGTATTTTTAGTGTCCAAAGAGTTTATCCGAGATGGACACTTCATTTCATTCAGTAAATTGACAAACTACATCAATGGAACGGAAGGAGTTCCTTCGGAGAGAACTGTAAATAAGCAAATTATCTTTAAAAGACTATTTCACAGCCAGTTTACTCCACAACTTCTAATTATAAGCTGAGTGATACCCAAGAATTGAGTTCCCAGTTTATCTTGTCACGATTAATTACAAAATGTACGCATATTTAAAAACATCGTAAGGCATTCCGTCAGCTGCCGATTGGTTTCCAAAGACTAATGTTTAAAAGTATAGTAAAAAAATACAATTTTTCAATAGATTCCGTAGTGACCGGTTTCTTAAATTTACCTAGCTTATTCTTCGTACATTCAAATTTAAATATATCTCGGAATTCTGTATCAACATGTTTCCTGTTTATAGATATTTCTTCCTATTTACGATGATGTTCTATAAATGATCGTTCAATTACTTCAAGAAAAAGGAAGTGTTAAAACCAAGTAATCTCATGAATCATTTTGGCCCTAGGGTAATTACAATTACATATTAATTATATCTGATTATCTATATCAATGAAATCGTTCAATTATTCCCATTTCAGCAAATATAGTAAATTTAGAATTTTATATCGTTATTTATATAATATAATAATGATTACTTATTATAATAAATAATATAAATTCAAACATTTGACCAAAGTCTCCTTCCCGTTTAGATAATATAACTGCATAATATATTTAATTTTTAATGCCAAGAGAGACTTCTTCGATTGAAAATGTTTAGTCAAATTTAGTCGGAAAAATGTTTAAAATTCCCGTATAATTTCAGTCCTCCATCATACTTATGTAGTTATGAATCTACGTACGTAAACTAAAATTCTCAAGGCTGCAAAAAAAATTAAGAGCTTAAGAATAATCAGGGTAATTGTACGAAAGATCGATTTTGGTGATGGATTCGTTTTTCAGAAAATAAAAGCTCAATATTCTGTTCGAAAAGTCAATTAAAAGTTTTTCATTCGTTGTTTTTAACAGAGCATCACACATTTTAATTGTTTCATGCACTATTCAACAACATTTCCTTTTAGGTAACTTTAGTTATCAAGTCATTCTAATTAAAAAAATAGAATTTAAATAAATAAAAAATATTTAAAAACAGCAATTATCCACAACTCTTCGTCAAATCAGCAAACGAACCCTCTCCGAACTCTTAAGCTGCGGGGAGACTTCATTTCTAAGAAATTCATTGCGGGTAATTCCTAAGAAACTGCAAATTTTGGAGAAAATTCTTTCTTCAACACTTAAAAATTTTAACTCAGGATTCAATTTTATTCCTGTCAATTTCATCATCCGAAACTTTGTTGTATTTACGAGAACAGAAAATGCCAGAAAATTTACGACGAACTTTCAAGGACTGGCCTTTAAATGTGAAAAAATCAAAATAAAAAGTTACCCATCATCTTACATAACCCATTTTTAACTTTTCTGGGCCTATTAAAACATTCTAATTATCCTTAAGTGAGGCTGTTTCTCAAATTCATCCAAATAGCAACATTTATTCCTATTACCAGCCATTTCATTACCCGAAATGATAAGAAAACGACGAAGAAGATTAAAAAACCCTTAGAAGTTTCGGAATTCTTCCAAATATAGCTATTTCGACATTTGCAGAAACATATCAAAGGATGAATGTACTTAAGGAATTCAGTAAACGTATCTTTTATACATTGACATGTATGAGTGCAAATGTAAAATAGATGATCGCCATCTCAACCTCGGTCTTCCAACACTTCTCTTGCCTAATGGCTTATATTCCAATGCCTTCTTAAGAAACCTCTCAATGAACATCCGCAGTGCTCTTTCCAACTTTTTTCGTATTCTAGTAATTTCTCTGATATCGCCTCAACCATTATCTCCTTTCTTAGAGATGCATTCCATAATTATTTTGTCTATCTTTCTAGGACCTTTCACTACACGGAGAAATTTCATTTCAGACGACTCTGTTTTATTTTTTATGTTTTGCAGCCCAACATTCTGACCCATACAACATAGTAGGAACTATCATCACCTTATAGAACTTAATTTGGGCTTCTTTTCTTGTTTTACCTTTTAAAGTTCTTCTTATTGTTCTACTTATCCTCTGGAAAAAGTTAATTTTATTTGTGACGTCTTTATCATCTTTATATGTTATGTCACATTCTAAATACTGAAAATGGGATACCTGTCCGAGTATTTGATCTTCAATGGTAATTTTTTTCGTATTGGGTTGCTTCCTAAGAATGCCATAGTTTTTGTTTTATCTATTGAAATTTTCAGGTTATATATTTTACTCCATCGACATAATCCGTGAGCCGTCATTAGCAATTTGTCTTTATCTTGAGTAATAACCTGTTCATCAGCGATTAGTAATGTGTTTAAATCCTTTTTTGTTATTACTTAAATTCACGCTGCAATTTGGCCTCCTGACCAGGAACCAGCGCACTACTCAGAAGGTCCAAATTCTATGCCTGAAGCTATACTATCTTCCTAACATTTTCTTAGAGGATCGACTTTATTTAATCTATGTATAGATTAAATAAAGTCGATGATATACAGCAACCCTGCCCAACACCTTGGTTAATGGCAATATCTTGAGTCATCTGCTCCTTAGTATCAATCACAATTCTGGTGCTTCTGTATAGGCTCTTAGTATCATTTATCAAATGTTTAGGAAATCCTCTTCTCTCCATAATTGACCACAACATATCTCTGTTGACACGATGGAATGCTTTTTAAAAATCTTTGAATGCTATGTGCGTCTCAAGGTTTAATTCTCTTCGTATTTGTTTTAATACAATTTTAATACAATTTAATACAAACAAAAACATCGTTAATACAAGGTCTTCCTTTCCTGAAGCCAGCTTGCTCTTCTAATAAAATGTAATCTCATGAGTACTCAAGCCTTATACATACCATGTAGCAATGTTTAATACATCCGTTATTCCAGTATTCATGTCCTTATTCTTGCCTAGTCGTCGTCTATCGGGTCCAATCCTGTTCCGAGGCTCTATGTGAAGCTTATGAGTTATGAAGATTTTTACATGAACCGGCTACTGGCCTGTCAAACAACCCCAACCTGGAGGACCAGTTGGTTACTGTCAGTCTGTCCCATACCCTTCGAACTGTCTGACTTGGGTGGCACTACCAGGAGCTTAAGCTCCCGCCAGCATAGCTCTCCGGGTCACTGGGGCACACAACCTCTCCACCACTAAAAGGTGGTCACCGCGAAGAGGTTGCATTAAATTAAAACGCCATATTGATGAAGAGAATGGGTACCCGAATACTTAGAATGACAGATGCGGCTATGTAAGAGCTAAAAGGCCATCCAATTTCTCCTAAAACTACACCTAAAATATTTCGAGAAGGATAAGTGAAGGAATTTCTACTTTGAAGACAAATAGCAATAATACTTTTACCTTTACCACAGAATAGAGAAAGAAGTTCTATTCGCGGGGAAATTAAAAATTTAGGAATGCTATTGAAACGAACGGCAGCAGCTGAGAATATTTAAAATAATGTTGTGAAATACAGCATGATCTGTGCACTAACGAAGCTTTCTCAGTCCGTAGTTTTGGAAATCCTGATAGGCGATGAAATAAAATAAAATTAAACTGAACCAATGATATTTGGTGGAATCGTATCGCACAAAATAATTTAATGAAAATCCAAGTTTACGGTAAATCAAATCATTTGTACAAATCACAGAGAAAACAGACGGCCGGTTACTACTATGCCATTATCAGATCGGTCGTCCCATTTTGTACAAATAATTTGATTTACCGTAAACTTCGATTTGCAATAAATTATTTAGTGTGCACCAGATGCATCTGTGTGATCCAGAGTCAAACACAGATGTACAATCACTTAAAAGGAGGGATAGGTTTTCACGATTTGAAGAAAAATCTTATGATGAAGTTGAAGCTATAGAATACACGTAAAAGCATGAGTTGCAAAGAAAGAAATAGAAAAAGGCCTTCAAAAAAAGGGAGGTCAATTTTCTAACAAAATGTTTGTATAATAACCACGTGTCTCATCATAATTTCAAAACGGTAAACGTAAAAATTCATTACTAAAAAGCCTTCTAGTCCATTCGGTGGAAACAAATTCTAAGTTTTACTTCCGGTCCCCATTAATTCTTTGAACAATGTGAAATAATAACGGAACGCCATCGGAGCGGACGGAAGTGGATATATAAAGAGCGATTGATACAGCGATGCGATTGTAACAACGGAGCGTAACGAGGAGGGTCTCTTTCCCGGGATCCCGGTACGATTGCTTCAGATTTCCCGGGAAAATATCCCTTCCCTGAAAATTCTGGAAAACTTTAAAAATTGAATTTAGGCTGTTAGAAGTGAATGCTTCATTTCAGAAATGGAAGGCCAAATTAATGGAGGAACAAAGTTTAGTTTACCCTTGAACGAATACACCTCATCCGACAATCGCCGGTATATTAATTTCAACATTCATAAAACTGATGGAAATTTTTGAAACTTAGGAGTCGTGAAGATTTCTAATATTCTCAGATATATTTTACTTCTATTTAGAGAAACATGTAGTGGCTTGGGTTACGAGTACTTATGGAAAAAATTGGAAGACTTATTGAAAAAGAGCTTCAATTGTGTTAAGCACACGAACGCATTTAGCAGTATGTGATGTTTTGTACCAAAATATAGAAACTTTTGGTGGTCCGCAAATCCTCATAGGGTAATTCCCAGAAATCGGCAATCCGGAGCTTCCCCTTTGCCTCGAAACGCGAGTTCCATCTGCCGACATACGGCTTACAGAGCTCTAATCCAATGATAGATCTGAAACAACTACCGAGAATAACATATTCCGCCATATCAATCTATCAACGTAAAGGAAGAACTATGTAAAGGATGAACAGGTGTAAGCGAAAGAAGAGAACACCGGGGAAATTGCTGGCGCGAGCATCCAAAGCATCACGGCGAACAGCAGCTGCAGCATTGACAGATAAGGTAACAGTATAGTATATCAGTACCTTAGAGGAGTAAGAAGCGCAAATTCGAAGCAATAGCTAGAGCAGTGACCCTTTGGGAGCACCGGTTCTTCTCCACGGTACGCCACTGACCTACACAGCGAAGGTAAACCGGTTCTTCCCAACGATCAACATTCCAAGAGATCAATCGCCGCGGGAGCTGCTACAGAATGGAGGTGCACTCATCTTTTAACATCTCTAAGTCCCTTCTCTTGTCCAACTTCGTTATTTTTAAGCACCTCACTCACTGAACCAACATTCTCTTTCGCTAATATCGACACATTATGCATGCATGTACTTCTCTCTCTCTGATTCCACCGCTCCAGAATTTCCCTCATTATGCCCTCCGCAAACTGTGCTCTGAAATTCCTATTTTACTTTCAGGGTCGGCTTCAGACGGTACGCAACAGAGGCAACTGTGTCAGGGCTCAGCAGACAATGAGGTGTCCATGCTTGGAAATCGGACAACGATATCAACGCCACAGACTCAAAGTTTCAGTAGAGCTAATAGAGTAGAAAGTGGAAATGTCATGTACAAACCGTAGGCAAGGCGATTTTGAAAGACGTAATTAATGACTCATGTGAAATGTAACACACTGTTGTTTTCCGAGAATAATTAAGTAACTAATAACGAAATACTACTGCAACTAATTTACGATTAACGATCGAAGGGGAGGTTGTTCATAGGTTACTCGAAAGAGAAATAACGACTAAGACACCGATTCTGCAACAACCGAGTATTACATAACAATAATTTACGCCAAACGATGACGTAAGTGGAAAGGGATAAAACATTGATTTACACAACTAAATTAACATATAACAATTGTTGCACAGCATATACAAGAATTAATTAGGATAACTTAAATTTAAGTAAATCCGTGCAAAAAATTCAAAGGTAAATGTTTATGAAAGAATTATCAAAACAGAGATTATAAATGCAAAACTACTTAGGTTCAGTTTAAAATTCCGCATTATATTCACTTTTAGAGAGACTTCCGAAAAGCAGTTAAAATCCTAAATTTCAACGACATCACAAATCCCATTCCAACGTCACAAATTAAACACCCCCCTACCTCTGAAGAGGATAGCATTGTCGATTTTCGGGATTTTAGTTGCACGCTTTTACGAGCTAAGTCACCTTTCCCTAGTTAGCATTGCAATTGAAACGCGCATTATGTGATTCGTAGAAGGTAGGTTTCCTTTCCCTTGTTTCCTCATTCGGTCGGAGAGGAAAAGACGCGAGCCGCCGGTGAAACTGTTCTCGGAGTGTTTTAAGCCTCTAATTCATTAACAGCCACGTTCCAACTTCTTTTAGTTTCAGCCGTGTTCCATATCTTTCCTTGCCAAATGTACCTAATTCTTCGCAAGAGCTTGGGAGTGATTCCCACCCACTTTTCGGAAGGGTCAGAAGATCGTGCTTTAGGGCATACCTGTTACCCAGCGAAGCATATTTCCTTCTTAATATCTCCTCATCCCTTTCACCCGTAAGCACAATAGTCCTCCAGCAAAATATAGCCTCTCCCTTTTATCATTTCCCCAATCTTAATTATTTGAGTCTTCTTCCCAAACACTACACGTCATACTAAAAACTCAACCCATCTTTCCTCCATGCGCATAATAAGGCAACACATTCACCGGAAGCCTCCTTGATATTCGGATCACGTGATCCCCTTTTCCGGTAACGGTGTTTCCCCGGAGGGATGCCTCCGCCCATTGAAGAGAATTGACGCTTCCCATCGATCCACGCGTGTGATTTTCTACGGATATTTGAATGATTCGTTTGAGCAGGCGAGAAATTTCACCAATATAATTGTTGATGTACAAATAGAAAGGGCTATCAAAAGTATGCGACAAAAAAAGGAAATCTAACGTTAAATTTGCATGTAGTTTTTCCTGTTTGAAAATATAATTAGAACCAAATATTACTAAAGAGATTATTAAGTCGCACCTTTGAAATACCTCTTGAAAATTTTTAATCAAATTATAGTAAAAATAAGTAATAACTAGTGAAAGCAGTGCGTATAGTTTTAAACCATTCTGAACGAATTTAACGATTTCGCAAGGAAAAAGGGAAAATTATTGAACCTCATCGATAGAATTCTAATCAAATAATATCGATTTATTCTTTGATCGCGACCTGATAATCGATGTTTGAAAGTTTGAATGCTGTAATTTAAGATGCGTTAGACTGCAACTTCATTAGAATTCTCGATATTGAACTTTTGGTTTTTACTTTGCGAGGATTTATTATTCCGTATAGATATTGATGAAAATATTAACTGAACTTAAGATACTCAGAAAATATAATACACCTTTAAATGTATTACATTTTAACGTTTACCCGTCCTGACATTTTAAGGAGTCTAGACCAACGCCATCATCCTGAGTAAACATTTCACTTTTCCTGGTTCAAACCGTAACTTGAATTATGCTTAGTGATTTAATCATCAATACACGTTACCGCATAGACAATAATTATCACCATCATCATAAGCCAATCAATAATAGATGAGTTTTGCCATTACTTCGATGCCCTGTCTGCCGCTAATAAGTAAATAAAACAGCCAAATGTCATTATTTGAAATGGAATACGGTTTAGAAAGTAGTTCACCGATTATTGATACATGAAAACTTTACCCCTTCCCGAAATGTTATCTGTTAGAAGCCTTCCCTACCTACAATCCCTTACTTTGACCCTTCTGCTTTCCCCAGGGAGATCGAGAGAGAGCTTGCCTCTGTTGTTCTTCGGAGAAAGGGGTGGATATATAGCACCCCAGTGGAATGTTAATATCCAGTCGTTTCGGTCATAGTTCTTCCAGAGATTAAAGTTGGGAGTGAGGCCACATGGGATAACATACAGGTTTGCAGACCCGAAGAGTTCGAGAGAAATGCGGCCGAAGGAAACCTCTTGGCCGCAGTGAACACGCCGAGGAATGCGAACGAGGGGATTCGTTTTCTTCAGAAGTTTCCTAATTAATTCTGAGTTTCTTTCGCAGATTATTTTCGTTCTGCAAAGAGAGAGGAGTCCTTTTTCGCTTCCAAACGGGTTCCACGAGTAGGAAGGCCGAATCTTCTTTTTAATAATATTGGAACATAATGGGACCAGGATTTTTACAGGGAAATGAGGATAAATTATATCGGGATAGGGTCATATAACAATTTTTGATTTCCTCCATACTTTTTGCTCAAATCTATGAGCCTAAAACTTAACCCTACTGGAAATAATTTAAATAAAGATTAACATAGGGCCACGTTAAATCATATCATGTATTTATAATAAGAGATAACTGTAATAATAATAACAAATCTTTATTAAGGGCGAGACTGAGTTTCTATGATTAATTCCAAATTTCAAAAATTGCTGCTCTCTTCTTCTTTTAAGAAGTTCTTTCGGAAAATCTTTGCCCCATCAGTTGACACGTGAGGTTTCCATATCGCAGGACTTCAGATAAACTGCCTTAGCATAAATATGAAACCATTATAAAGTATGGACCAGCCTTCGGAAGGCAGCAGAGTGGGTTCGACTCTCGAATTTTCAAAATAGCTCCAATTTTCTACAAGAAAAGCACTGATTTTCTATATCAATGCTATTCTTACAGTGGATTTCACGCTTATATCATATAGTAGAACATGATGCTAACTGCAGCGATCAAAATAATGCTTGAAAGATATCATTGATACTCAAATCACTGTTATTTTCGGTTAGAATTTCAGCCTTTCGAAGTGCACTGAAGGTAACCCCCCCTTTTCAAGAGTAAGCATTATAAAAAAATATGACCAAGAGGATTAGAAGGACTTATATTTCGCTGTAACTTACACCAGTCCTTCTCGACTGAAGCAGGGATAGCCGAGTGTGTTGCGCGTTCGCGTTTGGTGGAAGCGATCCCGGGTTCGATTCCCGATGGGGTGTGAAATGACCTTATCCAAGCACTTTTTACAACACTACTCTTGAGCGTAGCGTCAGCGTAATATTCGAGGGTAACATGCTCGGCACGTGCTCGCTGCATAGAAGTATTTTTTCGTTTAATGGTTATTAAGTAAGTTTTAATGAATAATTTTTTTATATTCTACTCTACACCAGGCATGAAGATGCCGGAATAGAACTGTTCTTTTTCGATCGGAATTTAGGATGAAACTAATAAAGTATGTTGCACCGCGACTCTTGAGTCAAGACTTAAGTACGTCATATACATGGACAAAGAATAGTAAGCATTGATTTAGACAACAAGTATCTTTGATTCGACTTTAGATGACTCAAAATAAAGTAGATGAGCATGTGTAAAAAGCTCTTTTTATCAATAACTGTCTTTCTTGTTTAGAAAACTAAATTAGAAGTAAATATCACTAGAAGGAAGGATCATGGGAGGAATAATTATACTCAACATCGAAGGCTGTTTCTTGCTTGCAATCGCAAGAACTTAAATAAAACATGGCTATAATAGGTAAAACTAACGCATCTTACAAACGCTTCTATTATTCGAGATATTCGATGGTAACATTGTAGAGAAGAAATCTTCTTTGGCTTTAGTCTTCACTAACTACCGTTTCCTCATGCAAACATCTGCAAGAAACTCTTTCCTTCTCGCGTCTTAATGCTAACAAAATTTGCAAAATGAGACAATATTAACTTAAGCGTCTAACGAGATACACATTTTTCGAAATAATAATAATCAGGAAAATTTTAGTCTATTGAGACAGCACTTACAATTATCTTTGTATAAACGAACACAAACAGCCATGACCTGAACAGGATTCGATCCCGGGGCCTAGACGTTGCTAGGATAGCACGCTATCCACTACGCCACCGAGGCCAAAAACAAAACTAAAACAAACAATTAAACGTTCAAATATTAACAGAACACCACTGAAAACTCGCATGGTATGTATACCTGAAAACATAATTTTGTTCCTATAAGATTGCGTTTTGGTCAGATGTTGTACTGCACCTAGAAAGTAAACAATTTCTCATTTAATCCACGGCTTTGGGTCCTCTCCATAGAAAAATTCTGGTTACGCCCCTCACACACTCGTGATTGCACATACGTATAACTGGATACGCTTTAATTATCAATAAAATTTGAATCCATGAAGAAAATTCTTTTTCAATCTTTTACATCCTACAGAAATTAAACAGTTGTTATAAATGAAATGCTTCTTCAAGTTAATGATACTCACAATGGAATGCCGTGAAAACGCTTACATTTAGTACTATACGAGTGTAAAAGGGGAATTTGGGCATGAACCTGCATCATTAAATCAGAGAGTTACTGAATAACAGGTCGATTCTGATTCAAATCTCAATATTCTCTCCTAATGAATATATTTAAGGATTCCTCCCTTCTCAATTGCATTTGAATCGATACAACGTTGACCCACTAAGCTTTGCTAATTACATTATTAACACAGGGAAATTGGGAAATTCTCACTCCGACAGCAACGAGCTATACAACGAGGATTCCAATGATCCATATTATAGTCCAAAATGAAGTCTAGCAATATATTTTTTTGGAAAATGACGAGATATTTTAGTCCTTTTTTGGAAAATTAGCGCAATCTAGGATAATCCTAGATAATAAGCGTTATCTAGGATTCGTTTGATAGGATCCCTAAAACAACCTTTGACACTAGGACTCCTACAGCGACAAACCATGCATTTTCTCATAACGTATAAAACGATCTAAATCTACAACCGAAAGTGGGAGGCATCCATAAAATCTTTACTGAAGTAAAACTCTTCTTCGGCAACTTCTGCGGTTATTATGCAGGAACACTAAATGAGATTAAGACTGACAAAAGTGGTGGAAGGTGAACAAATTATATAAGGATTTAAAAAGTAAAGAAAACAATAAACAAACAAAAATTACGTTGAGTCGGAGTTAAGAAAACAGTAAATTTGATTTTCAAGTACGTGGAAATGAGGAAAATGAATAATTAAAGGCATACGAAAGAGTTAAAGTAGGCGAATTATTTTATCTGTATATTCAACACATTATATCTGTATTCTACGACTTCGGTCTAAGGCACATTTTTAGCAATTCAATATTTTTTATACCTCATATCGGGAAAATTACGTTCTCTGAAAATCTCTGAAAATGGTAAACTTCTTCGTCACTTATAATTTTACGTGTTGCTTATTTTAATGTAATTTAAGATAATATTTTCATAGATGAATAAACCTTAATAATGGAATTTACTTTATTTAATATCTTAAAGCAAAATATAAACAGAGAAAGACAAAATTCCCAAAAAAGGGAAAAAACCGCTAATTTTACTGTGCATTGTGCGTATAAGAAATACAACATCAATAGGAAAAGAGAAAATCCAATTCGCATAAATTTTTGCTTCACACAAATCTGATAAGTTAACATAATAACTGGATATGAAACTAATGACAACTCAATCAGGCATATCCCACTGTTAGAAAATGCGTAAACTGCAATTAAATATTCTAACGTTATTATAACAAAATTTAAAGTAAAATTTTTGTCTGAGGGTCTAAAAATTTGTCTCATAATTTTAGACAAATTTAAAATAAATGTGTCGCATTCCTCTTATTTTGATTTCCTCTCGAGTTATAAATGTACATGCATTCCGAGAAGAGAAGACAAAAACGAGCACCTCCAAGACAGAAGATAGGAAGGTCCATGACTGGGGTCGGAGGGATATATTCTCAGAACCCTTTTCTCCACCACTGGCAATCACCTCTCTTCTTTGGACACTAATCCCAGGGATCGATAGAGAAGAGAAAGAGAACCGAGGAGAGCGGCAAAAGATGGGGGAAAAGGTTTAAGATGAAAGGTCACCGCTACCATTTTCTCAAATTCACCGAAAAATAGCCATGGGAAAAGCCGAGTCATCGACCCTTTCGGTCGTTCCTTATGCATGTCGAATCCATGCAGATATCGAAGGCATCACGTAATTCCTCAGGAGAATAAAGCACTTCACGACACTTCACCACAATTCCGGAGATATCATCGGGAAAACTACCAAAGGCATCGACTGAAACATTATCATTAATTAATCCACATCTACATAAATACCCCGCAAGCCGCCTTTTGGCGCGTGACAGTGGGTGTAAACACCATGCATTCGAGTTACCTCTTTAGATAATTGTCATCGCTTTTTGTTCGCGGAAAAAATGAGTTCCTTAAAACGACTTGTCCTCGCACCTATTCCTCTTATTTTAGACTCATTGTCGGATCGGACGAAGTAACAGAAGGAGGTCGCATTATACCAATTACGTCTTCCACAAATGTATTTTCTCTGAATTTATAAAGCAATCGCTGCTTAATCTTTTAAGGATTCCTTACCTGCATCTGAGAGCATTTTCGCAAGGATTGCTTTTCTATCGTAGCATATTTTCACAAACCGTTTCGCCTTGTGCTGAACTATCTCGAGTTCACGAGTACACGTTTATGTACTCTTATTATGGATTATTGTGGATTCAATATACTCGCCGCATACTCCAGATGGGGCCTAACCAAGTATTGTCGTTAATGACCGATGCCGTTCTGAACATAATGAGGCAAGTACATAATTTGTGCCGGGGGATGATGTCACAGAATTTAAGAAAACAATATCCTTTCCAATGAGATATATAATCGTATGTCGACACGTTGACAACATAGTTTAAGTGAAACAGAAGTGAAACAGAAGTGGAACATATCGACATGACTTGGACTCAAACCTGGTCTCTCACATTCCGGGCAGATGTTCACAAGGAATTCCTATTGTAGGTTTACCCTTAACTATTCGCACACAATCATACAGCTTTGTTAAAAAAGTAATTCCCGAAAAATAGAAGACCTGAGTTTGAGTTCCAGTTATGTGAGTATTTTTCATTGGGTGAGGTGTTTCGTTGGGTTTCCAGCCACACGGCTTTTTCTGCTAAGATATTTGTAGTTCTTATTCGATGAAAAGTATTTTGCATAAAAATTACTTTTTCTCTTTTTCAATCGGTGTAATTTATATGAATTAATTCAAATCAATGTATCATATTCTTTCTCTATGCTGAGAAAATAATTCGTTTAAAATCCAAAAAAATAGAAAGAGCAGATTCCCTTAGATCTTTAAACTAAATAATCAACATTTTATGTTCTATTCCTAACTCAACTATACTTTTTCAGTTCCCACGTTTTAAATACACTGTCACGATGGACAGACAAGGTAATGGGATATTTCTGGGAGAAACTGGCATGAAAAATGTGTGACATGACTGGGACTCGAACCCAGGTTACAGTTACGCGTAAAACCTTAATGACGTACAACAAAAGTAACTGCAACCATTATAAATCATGTAATGGTGGAAATAGTTATGATACAAACGTTTTATTCGATTTAATTCTAGAAGAGCCGTATAGTTATTAAATATTCAAATAGCATACACGTAATTTCGGCTGATTTTCGATTATTTTTTACATCTTTTATCTTCAATCTATATCCTTTACAGTCAACTTTAAGATTTTCATAAACATTAAATGGCAGAGGAGTACCCGCGAGTATTCGACAAGAAAATATCTTCGATCTCTCTCGAATCATAAATTACTGAAAAACACCGACGGTTTTGAGCAATGAGTTTCACGTATTTCTCAAAGACACGCAATCACCACGATTGAAAGGTGCATCTTACCTCATTAACTCCAACAAAAACCCTTCTTTCGTATACGCAACGAGGAAAAAGAAGGGAAAAACTCGAATGGCAGAGAAAGTTTGAAATCGAAAGCAGTCCTGAGTTTCGAGAGGAGCAATTCAGATGGCAAACAGAGGATGGAGAGAAAGGCAGTGAAAGGCGTTCATCTGCACTTGTTAAAAGTGGTGGCATCGGTTCAAGGTTCTTTCAGGAGTCTCGTAACCGTTATGCATATGAGCGAAAGCGTATGGAGGAGCATAAAATTTCGATACTACCGCGTTGTAGACCTTTCAGCGATTTTATGAAGTTGCGCATTACTCGTATTGCGGAATTCCTTTATGATATGATAAAAATAAAAATTCTATGGTAAATTCCACATTAACCAGTTTTATCGCCGTGGGATATCAGTTTGAATAGCAGGTTGATAATAAGAACCGAAGGGAGGGTTGCGGAGGTTAGGAATGCTGGATTACGAAGTAGGACCACATTGAAGTTTGAAAATTAACGAAGCGGTTAATACGAAGTGGGGTTAATTAACAGAGATGAAGGAAGGGAAGAAAGACTGAGGATCAAAAAGATAGGGTTTACAAAGTAAATCATTAACCGTTGAAAGTTCATTCATAAATATCCAGTAATGGGGAACCAGACATAAACAGCAATTCGTTGGAATTTTAGAGTCCATCACTTTCCTAATCTCCATTTCTTCTAAAATATCAAGCTTCCAACCTTTGTTTTCAAAGTGGAGATCTTCCGTTTGAAATACACTAACAAGTCTGCAGGTTTTTTTGTTACTTTTCAAACGTTTATGAATTACTCTGTAACACTCATTGTTTCTGACCTTCCTTACCCCTTCCTTTATGACAATTACGCTGACATCAAATGTACCTGATGATTTCGTACTCTACAAAACAATTTGTAGAGTGCAAACAAACAGTGCAATTAACGCAACACTTCATGGCGTGCTAGTGCGGCCTCCGCTAGAACTAGCACGACTGAGTTTTTGAATGACAATGTTGGTCAGAGCAGACGATGTGTTTTCGCCGATCGAAGGTGTAGGACAGGGAAAAGGTACTCTTAGCGCTCTTAAGTTAATATATTTTCCTCATTATCATGACCATTAATGCACAATGTTAGAACAAGGATTGAAGGCATCATAACAATGAAACATTGATGTAATGCAACCAATGAATCGATGTCATGATTAAATGAAATGGAAATAACGGGGTTTATAATGAAATGTCAGCAGATAAAATACTTTCTCTGTAAAATTTTCCTATCACAAATAATGATACTCGTAGGTCTAAATCACCGCCCAAGGATCACTCGACGAACCTGTCCCTAATTAAAAAAATGGAAATGACTGCCCCGGAGTTGAGAGCAGGGCACGAGTAGGTTACTGAACTGATACCTTACACCTCTTTCTATCTAATTATCAGCTGCACCGAAGCATTTCCTCTCTTAACTAATTTCTTTATCATTAGAATATAAACGTGTCCCTCAAAGTGCATTTCATAGGAATCGCGGTTGGTAGAAGTTTTGACTCTTTCTCGTTCCTTCACAGAGTCCTACCACGAAGTCACGGCCCAAGCAGTTGATTCTAAAATATGTTAAGTGGAGCGTGATTCACTACTGTGAATGGGTGATGAGCGACCGTACAATGAGATACAGCAGCTCGAAGAGGATTTAATGAATGTGGTTCGGAGAGAAGAAGCAAACAGAAGTTTTGGAGCAAAGAAACAAGAAGTTGGAGCAAACAGAAGTTTTGATAGGAGACCCAATATGAATGAGATAAGCATTAATTAATTTAAACGTACTGTATAATAGTGCTGACCTTAAACTGGTAGAAATCCATGGCAGCAAAAGGAAGTTGATTGAGGAAATTTATTTATACTACACCACAATAAATGTTTAAATCTAGAAATTAGGAACACGTAAGTGCTTTTTTAAACAATCGACCCGAATAGTCAAATTTTGCCTAACATTTACTGAATAGTGGGCACACCAATTATTTCGTGTTGCACACATGCTATTTGGAAACGAAGGGTTACCGTTTACACGCGTTAGAGCAACTAAAAATCCGTAAGTGTAAAAAAGACCAAAAGTATAAAATTATGAACGGATATGTTTTTGAAAACCACTCAACCACCCTCAATGCTGTTGCTCCTCCCGACGCTGCCATTCTCTTTAAGCCGTCCTTCCTTATCTTACTTCAATATCCAATATCTTGCAATTTACTCATTTGTTCTCCAAACCCAGTCCTCAACCTTCCTCTGTTACTCTACCCACCTTTGTGTTCCATCAATTTATCTACCCACCTTTATTTTCTTTGTATTTGTGTATATTTGCACCTCCTGATGATGCCATGCATCAGAACCCACCTCCTGATAATGCCATGCATCAGAAAGAACCCTGCTCGTTTGTGTCGTTAATTATTGTGGTTTAGCATTAATAAATTTTCTCAGTCAACTTATTTTTGTTAATTTATATGTATTTAATGACTAAATATATACAACAAGAATCAGTCTATAATAAGGTCAAAAAGATTGAGAAATATTTAATAACACCTTTGTGACAAGTTTAAAAACGGAATGCAAAGTAAAGAAAGTCGCTACATGCGCTTTAAATGATAGAATAATGCAAAGTAATGAATTAAGTACTTGGTGAATCGAAAGCTTTGTTAATGGCAAGCATGTCTGTTAGCTTAAAGAGTAAAACAATTTTCGCTTTCAAAGCCAATTAAACATAAAAGAATTTCCAATGGTGAAATGTGATTCCAAATCAAAAACTCTTGGCGGCAAAATAAGGTAAATCGAAAGAAAAATGTTAACGAAGCCTTCATTTACTCTCCTTCGCCACGCGAGTGAAACCCATCGACGCTCAACGATTAACTGGTTAACTCTTGAATAAATTGCCGCAGGAAATCCCACGGATCTGAATTCTGAACATCGATTTTTCTCCAAATTAATCCTTTAGACTATACGAAGCGTCTGTGACATTTTCTTTTCATTTCATGCAATCATTCTTTTTCGCCCACCGAATAATTTTCGGACGGGCGATTTCCTCACTAATGACGTCTCATGAAACCCACTCCGATTTGAACAGCGCAGAATCTCCGCTCCATTCCGAAAGAGAACTTCATCACAGTGCGAAGGCTACGAAACAGGACGATTTGCAATTCAATAGCATGGGCAGAGGAATAAAACGCAGCGACTTGAATTATGCGACAACGTTTCAAACAGAATTATTAAAATGAAAGTGGAGATGATTCGAGAGGTAACGTTGCTCATAAGGAATTAACTGGTGAAAGTTCAGCTCAAGCATTACATAGTTCCGGCTAACATCCTGGGTTAAATTCAAGAGGGTCAGTGTTTACGAATCGTTTTGTCATTTTGGGTTATGTAAGGCGAAAGACTGAGTTAAATAAGTCGATGCCGCAACGCCTGCAACACACGCCGCAGGCAGGTTGCAAGGAAGGTATAAAAATGTAATCAAACAGGTATGGACATCTACAACTACCTCTTTGTACCCGAAACGCAAACACTTTATTTAAGAAATTATAATACTTATTATTCATCAGTAAATAACATCGATATAAGGCACCAGTTTTGAAAGTGAACAAAAACACCACCGTCCAATCGCAACGGAAAACATTATCATTTGCGTGTACACATTAAATTTCAGACAACCGCATTTCTATCTACGTAGCATATTTTACATAGCATATTTCACATTTTCAAAAGAAAAGAACATTCTATTCATCAAAATGTGGTTACAGTAGAGCATCGACTAACTAAGCAATTTTTATAAAGAATTTTTCGGTAGTGATCAATTAGGGAAGCAGAGTTAAGGCACTCCCTGTCATTCTCCGAAACTCGGTTTTTAGGGTACATGCATAGAAGTAAATTTACTTACAGGAAAGAATATTTAGAAGCTTCATCATTTTGAAACCACATTGACGAAAAAGAACTGATGAATAAGAGACTTCTAAATGAAAGTATGGATCTTAATTCCCAACGCATTATCACGGGAAAATGTATGAGCCCAGTTTCAACAATGAAATTTTACGACAGGAGAAAGATTTGTTTACAACCTCAAAATTGTACTAACTCTTCGTTTATTTTATCAAAATTCTCGCAATTTGGAACAGAAATTAATTTTCGACGACCGAAAAAGATATTTTAATCAATATTCCTTCTTTTGGTGCTCTTCTCGATTTTATGCAACATTTCTTTCTAATTTAATTTTGCAAAAGAAAGAAACCCTGCAATAGATAAAAGTGAACGAAAATGCATTAGCTCGGATTAAACAATGGGCTTGAACGTGAGTGACCGGATGTTTACAATCACAAAATTTCACAAAATGTTCCTGTATTTTATCCAAATTCTCGCACTTTCGAATCGAAAGGAATGTTCCACCACCAAAACAAGAATTTTCATTTAATTTCCCTTCTCTTGATGCTTGTCTCGATTTTGTACGGCCATTCTTTCTAATTTAATTTTGCAAATGAAATAAACCATGCAAGCGATAAAAGTGAGCTTTAGATGCATTTCTTATAGAAATTCTTTATTCGTTTGGAGTGGAACCAGGGACAGCAAAGGTCATAAAAATTAACCTATTATCTGCGCGGGGAAGAAATTTAATAACACACCAATTTTGAAAGTTCGACTACGTTTGGTTTAGTTATTGTGAGAAATAAAGCTGTCGCCTCGTCTGGAGTCGAACCGGGGACAGTATGGTAAATAAAAAGTAGCCTATCTACCTATTCACGACAAACTTCATCATCCCGCCAAATTTCATTAAAATAGTTTTGATGTGATAACAGAGGGACAAGAATTTCAAAAGGTAATGTTTTGTACTTGTGACTGCTAATGGCCTAATCTACAACTTTTTCGAAAATTGCTTCAATGAACGGTAACGGCTTCCGTTCGTTTTATTTTAAAATATAATAGATATAATAGAAATAGATGTTTAATGGCTTAACAAACGAGTTTGACAAAAAAAAACGCTAGAAGAAAAAAGTAAAAATTTTCTTTTTCAATTTATTATGCGCAATGGATCATTTGAAACACAGAATCTACGATTACAACTCGAGACTAATAAGGTTCCCCAATACATGGTAAACGAAATCTTCATATAATTTGATTAGTATTTATTTAATATAAAATTAACCATAATTATTACTATAGTGGAAAATAAATTTTCCGGTAAAGTTTACGAGTATATTCTGGGAATTTATTTCGCTAGTTTAATTTAAATCTTTCGGTTAATTTCAGTTTCTTTTTCGTTTTTGTATTTTAATATTCTGACTTCATTGTTCATTATGAGTTAATAGTAATGATATACCATCTCAAATAGCCGTGCTACACATACTATTTGGTGTTTTTCTCTTAATTATTAAAAAAATATTTACATGTTAAGTGCTTCGTGCCCAGGTTAAGTGTACCTCGCCCAGCAGGCAGGAAGCACTCCAAGCACTACACCCTTTCTGGGAACAGGATGTATTCTTGACGAAGCTTGGGATTCAATGGGAAGGCCTCGTTGTTAGTTTAAAACAAGATTCTCCTGAGTTTAATCGTATACGAGGAAGAAAAAAATACTACCAGCGCAAAAGGAAACCATTTCTCAAAGTTAGCTTAGCACATCTCAAAAGTGAATTAAAAACAAGATGAGTAAATCAATTAAATTCTTGCTAGGCAAAAATCTGCGTAATACCAGGGTGGAAAATTTATTTTCAGAGATTTGTCAGGAGATTCTGCAAATAGAATCAAATACGGAATCGTAATTCGAGCCGATTTCTATCAGCGACTTCCCACCGAAAAGTACTTTTCTCGAGCCCATATACATCGTCATGAAGGGTCATTAATTGAATCTATTGCAGTCAGAACCGGCGGCCAAGAGCCTCTGCAAACCGACTCCGACACCAGCAAAAGGGAAGACCAACATCAAAGAGTTTTCCAATTACAAAGTTTCTGAGAAAGGAAAATGGGTTTATGGAGCTTCCCGTAGGATATAAAGCGATACGAGAGATAGCTTCGATTTTTCCACCGACAAAGGTCTCTTCGGAAATACCGCCTTCTCGACAAACTGCTTCCGGTTTCTTCTTCGCAGCATCGGGGCTTAATTTAACCCTCTCTGCTCATGTATATATCATTTAATTTTGCCTTAGATAGAATCGCCGAGAATTTGAAAGGCTTAAATGCTTAGAAAGTGATAGACATGTATATCCTAAGTTTATTTACATTTTCAAATGATATGAAAGATAAATCTAAGCACATCTAAGAAAATTCAAAATACGTCAGCCCCAAAAATCTACGTTGAATGGAATCAAAATTCTGCACTCCCATTGAGCCTTTCAATAGTTCCGCACGATACCCAAAAGAATACATAACATGATTAAAGATGTTTAATTGTACTACACGGATTTTCAACAAGCTTTTCGGAAATATAAAATAAAAGGTACAAGAATTAATAGTATTGTGGAGAAGAAAAAACATTATTTAATCAAAGAAAAAAGTTTTCCTCCGCAGGAAAATCACACAAATATACGAGAGTGTGAAAAACCTGCGAAAGTTATAGAAAAGAAGGAAAGGAAGAAAGAGATGGATTACATTATTACATTACATAAAGGATAGTAAAAATTACAATTTTTAATTGTTATGGCAGAACATAAGTGTTTTTTGTCAATGATAGTTGAACATAAAAGAAAATTGCATGAACATTGGACTCACAGTCAGAAGGAACAGCAGGGGCAGATTTTTACGACTGGGACTCGAACCCACGCCTTCAACTTTATGGCCAGGTGTTCTAGACAAAATAGTCTTGTGCTTAGAAACAAGTGCCCAGAAAGTGGGATGTCTAGGTTCGAGTCCCGCACGTCGACAATTTTCACTTCTATTTTCCTCGAGTTATAAGATGTACACTAACAGGAGTTAAGTTAATACCTTGCGTCAATCACTAAGCAATAAACATAACACAGAATGTAATAAAAGGGTGAACACTTTTCTAGCAGAGAGCTTGAAACGGCAGAATATCATATATTAATCACAATAACGGTATTACGAAACTGCATTAGTCCGTTTCATGCGTTTCGCTTAATTTTTAAAGTCTAGAGCTAAGGAATTTCTCTCCATCTGCATTATATCTTTCAATTTATATTCGCGCATGGAAATATAACCGAATCACGTTCAGAAGGATTACTCGAAATAGTTTCTTCCTTTGTCACAGAATGAGCGAGGAAAAGAAGAGATATTTCCAACGACTGAAAGCAAGATGAGAAAGTTCTAAAAAGGACGTGGGAACCGCTCTGGTGACCACATCACGTACTAAAGAGGAGAAGAGTGCAATAAACTCCGAACACACCTCCTAAGAGTGAGTAGGAGCTCTCCAATCTCTTGGATTCGGTTCATCCAAAAACTTTTACCATTTATTTATTTCTTTCTACGAATTAAATGCGAAACAAAGGAAGGGATCGGTCCTACGGTGCACGTGCGACCACCTTTTGGCTGCCATAAGAGATCGCCTTTATAAAAGAAATGTATTCAATTCCGGAGTAGAGCACTTCCTGGATAACGCTGACATGAAAATAACGATAAAGTTTCATTTACGACCTTATGTCACCTTGTATTATAAAAGATTGGGGTGCACCCTGGGTAACGCTAAAGAACTAGCACATATCTTGGCGGCCTGATAACCAGATTCACCTCCTGGCCAATACACATCTAATCCTCAATATGTATGAAACTACCGATGGCTTTTCTCACATGGAGCAAATGGCAGAACGATGTTGAGAACCATGATGAGACCTATTTCACATAGAATTAGACAGAGTGAAAGTAAAAGGTTTGGGAATTTGGTCTGTCATCAATAGAATACGAACATGGTGCTGACTTGCTTCATAAATGAGGGAAAATACCATCTCCGAAATGTGACTGCGGAACAGAAAGACAGACTATCAGTCACATGATAGAAGAATTCTACACAAGGGCATATGTTGGGAATTTCTACCATTTTCTGACGGCAATGGACACCGTAAAAGAACCCATTATTAATGTAGATATTGATACATAACTGTTAATGTAACTCTCATGAACAATTCGTGACATTTTTAATTTATCTCTTAAAAATTTAATTTATTCTGATGTGTACAGCCATACGATAAATAAATAAATATAAAATAAAGTCGAAAGAATAGCACCCTGTTGATTTAAGCGCAAAATCAATTGATTTCAGAAACAAAGAGTATTAATGAATGATAATGATTTGAGCAAAAATATTCGGAGGATTGATATGGTGGATGATTTTTCAGTACTTGGATACCATGAAGGTAACAAATTAGTTTTAGATTTCTTAATGACAAAATTCAAATAAAACGCCATCAGTTGGCGATCATTCTGCGCTTACCTTTGCCGTAAAATGTGCTCGATATAATTTAAATTCAAAGAATGTGCCCAAGGAAGATAAAATTAATGATGAGAATAAGGAAACAATTATTTATAACAAAATTAATGATGATAAAACGTCTTTCTTTTGTCGAGTTTTATACTGATAGTACTCTAAAAGATAAAATAATTGTGAACAAAAGACTAAAAGATAAAACCAATGTGGATATCAGAAACCTTAAAGATCATTAAGGAAAAATTATCCTCGGCAGGAAAGCACCCATTCCCACCCACAAACATTGATCTGCAGATAAAAAATAATAAATGAATCAGCAAATAAGTCTGATAAAAATACTACATAATATACTTATTATTATTAAAAAATTATCATTAGATATATATCTACTATAAGTCTTCCTGAGAAACAAAGAAGCCATAGGAAAAATCTTGAACTTGAAAGGTAACTTTGCAACAACGAAACATCACGTAGCTGAGCTTGAAATAATGCTTAATAATGAGCAAAACTCATGAACTATAAATATGAATCTGTGAATATCAAGAAGAAGTGGAGTAAAAACACATTCATACTCAGATTCGATCTTAGCTACTTTTAACTCTTTGCGAAGCAGCCTAAATGCATAATAACATGATGCAATAACTACCGTAAGGGGAGCAACGTGAGGGAAGCTGATTTGGAAGTAGTTTCGAGTAAGAGTGGAAGAGTGTTTCTACATAATGGAGAGCAGCTTATCTCTCACTGGGACTTCCGCTGGTGGTCGGCAGCTACTAACACACACTCCCAACTCAGAAAATGTTTTCGTTTGCATTGAACGTTCGATGCTAGGACGGATCAAATTTCTTCCATTCAAAATACATGGGGCGGCTTTTTGATATATCTTTTGATTATCATATGCGGTAATTCCTACACCTAATTATATATTAGTTCGCATATAAAAAGTGTTTGAGACTATATGACTATTTTAGATGGTCTACTTCCCTCCGATTTGTTCCGTGGTTCAACGTTAGTGCGCGTAAACATCGGAATTCGATTTTCGGCACTTCTTGAAATGAAACCTGCGAGGGTCTAGAATTGGAAAAATCTATTACCGTAAAGCCCGAATGCGGACAATCCCTTGCGAACAGTTGCTCACCGGACAACTGCTCGCAGCACAATTCCTCGCCGGACGATTTTTGCTGCGGACAATTCCTCGCGGGGACAATTGCTCGCCGCGGACTATTCCTCGTCAGCAAGGTACTCGCTCCATACTATTTATAACTACCAGAATAGCAGGGAGTTCATTAACCCCACTGCAATCGAGTACCTTTAGTTTACAGAATTAACACCCTTTCATTATTTTCTGATTCATCTTCCTGTAATAAACGCAGAGCGACAACAATCGTAGCATATTCATTTTTCATGTTAGACCTTTATAAGAGACATTAGATTAGTGGTCTGCGGGATTCGAAATTGTGAATTGACCGTGATCCGTGAGGTCCGTAAGGTTAGCGACAGCTGACTGGTTAATCTGTAATAACTCCAGCAAAAGGAGCAGAAAAGTTCGGTAGTAGCTCCAATGTAACTGTAAATCCCTTGTCATAACGATATAACGACCTGAAAGAAATAAGGCTGAACGTTACGTTATTAAGGTCAACGAAATACCTTTCCCTCAAAGGATCCGTTTTAACCATAAGGTGCCGCAACAGCATCGAGATGTCAGGGATCGCAGGCACAGGGATATTTCTGAAAACGCAATGCCCTTCATTTGCCACGAAAAGTTGTCACCTGCCGGCCATATCTCAAATTACTCCCGTCTTGGTAATAACCCGACGTTAATATTCCTCATCGGATTAACTGCGAACGGTATTAGTCTCTCGTCACGAGACGGGGCAAAGTGCTTTGATCTAATTGTCTCCGAGGAGTCAAGACTTACAATTCATCTTTATTTCCGAGAGCCGAATTAGGGTTTAACGAGCGAAAAATTAAATTTGAAGAAACTAGGCTAAGTGCTATCTGAAACAGAGTTCCCTTCGAATCGCATGATCGCGAATTGAGAGAGTGAAAAGCAACCCGAATCCTATTTGCTCTTCGATTAATAAATGTGGGAAACCTTGAGATGAGAGAAATCGCCCGACCATTTCCGTCTTGGATGGCGAAGGTACGATCCCTGTTATCTCAGATCTGCTCAGAATGGAATTTAATAAGATGCTACGCTTGCGGAAGTTTATGCTTTCAATCGCGTTGAAATTACTTTCGTTTTTCCCTCACGTTTAAGGATCAAGTTTCTACCTTTCACTGAGAAGATTTCTTGTTATAATGTGAAGAAAAAATAGCTTTTAAGAGAATTAATAAGATATGCTTTGCAGACAATATGTTCATTGATAAAAATAAACAAGGGATAACTACTCAGTTACAAACCACGGAGGATGTTCTGAGAAAATAACTTGCAGATTAATAAAAAGAAAACTAAATTTATGGCATGTAGCAAATACATACAGAATAACATTAATGTACTATAAAATAGGGAAAGGATAGCAGAGGTGCAAGAGTTTGCATACTTGGGTAGTGAAATTACTGGAGACGGACGGAGTGAAAGAGACACTTTAAGCAGAATTGCACCAGCAAAAGGCTACACTTATTAGTACACATAAGATGCTGACTGACAACGGAACCGATCTGGGAACAAGGAAAATATTCCTACGTCTGGAGTGTTGCATTGTATGGCTACTACAGGACTTGGACAGTAGGGGTGGAAAGAAGAAGAAGAGTTTGACACGTGGTGCTACAGGAAATTGTTGAAAATACAAAGAACTGTTAAAATTGGTAACGACGGGGAAGAAAGTTTTGGAGACGTGCGGTAAACGCAGAGATCAACTTATAGGACATGTCATGTGCCATGAGGGGTTTCTAAATACGTATTCCGCAGGAAGATAACGTTGAGGGGGAAAGATGATGAAGACTAAAACAGATCATCAAGGCTGTGCTTTGCAGTTTATGCGAATGCGACTAACCGCAGAATTGAAGACAGCAGAGAGCGAAGTCTTCTCTCGCTCAAAATAACACGCTTACATAAAAAATGCGGAAGCCGCCAAAACAAATCCGAATGTCACGCAAAATGAGGGCGCAGCAATCGCTCAGAAAACGAATACAAACTATAGTCTAAAATGAACTTAAAAATTAACGATGACTTCGAATGACTGCAGACGATGTGGTCCTTTTCTTCACTAGAACGAATAAATAACGCGTGAGATCATCTCATTGCGGAGTGGCGAATTTGGGCTAACGGACAAGAATAGCTCCGGCGAAGCTAACGCCCTCTCAAGGAAACGCCTCTCCATCCACGTCCTTGCGCCGAAAAAAAAATCACACGAGTCAGATAACAGTTTCAGACTGTTTCGTCATCTTTTTTTCCATTCTCTCGAGAAGTGCATCCGTGCTTACGAACGCACGAATGTGAATGGAGTCCTCTCCAAGGACGGAGGACTCACGCGAGCAGAAAACAGAAGAGGCTTCTTCAAATTTAAAATCCACGATTAATAACTCTTTACAATGCAGCTCAACGAATGGCGAGCGATACAAATTCTCTCTTTACCATAACCGCGACTTCAACAATTAGCACCGCTTTTCCAGAAATAGCTGGCCCTTATATAACCGCGTTAGATAAGCTTTTACATTTATCTTTAAACCCTGCAAACCGCCAATGGCGCGTGGAAGGGGGTGTAAAAACACCGATAATCTTCTCACACTCTAACTGCTATTATCTTCTCTAATACTATGCGGGAAAAACGACTAGAATTAACTAACCGCCCTGGCAAGCCTTGAATCTCTTCTTAGTTTTCTCTCGGAGCTCACGCACGTCGCTAACCGGAATAACAATATCAGCTATCTCGTCGATGAGATCTGTGGTGATAAACTTTTCGAAAAGGTTACGTCGGTAATAAAGTCTTCTATCTCTAAGCGAAGTCCACCCGAGGGATTCTATAATAGCCAAAACAATACTGTTGAATCTAAAATCTCCCTTATTAAACCTAGCCGCTCTACATTGAACCATCTCAAGATCGGAGACTAATCCTAATTCGTGAGAATCCCAAATTACACTCGAGGAGATGTCTAATTAAGGTTAAGGCTATTTCATTTACTCTTGATGAACATCCCCTCAGAATCCCAATGGCTAACCTTTGCATCCCGTTTGTTTTTCCTATTACGTTTCGAACATGCACTTTAAAGGAAAAACAAGTACTGAGCGTAATTCCTAGGTATTTATGACGTCTCACGAACTCCAAAGGATTCCTAGAAATATGATACGGATCACGGGTAATATTAATTCATTTAGAATTAATTATAATAATTACATTTTCTGTTCATTTCGTAAAAAAAATCCAAAATATCATAGATCGCACACAATGCACGAAAAGATGAACTTATTCTTTATTGCATGACTATACATTCGCAATAATAGAGCAGAGTAAGAAAGGGGAAATGATGCACAACTTTCTAAAGACATTTAATTCCTCGATTCTTTATAATTCCTCCGCTTTTAATGACACCCTCACTCGATATATTTGCAGACCGATAACCTTAGTGATCTTTGAAACATCTTAAAAGTTGAAGCAACTTGTTATTCTGTGGGATTCCTCGTTAGTTTTTATGTTACTCCTAACACGAATGCCTAAAATGATGAATCCGACGATAGATCTCTTTAATAAACTCTTTAATCCAAATAAAATTTAAGTCACGAAAAGTGGACTTAAAGAGGAAGTTCCTGGAGTAACTGGATATTAATATTCAGGATTAGAACAAACGAAAACTAGAGAACGACGACAAAAAATAAAACAGCATCGTTTTTTCGTCCACGACAGAAAAATATTTGACTTGACATATGGAAGAGAAGTCATTTGCAATGTATCCTCCAGTAAGAGCGTCTGAAAACTTATTCACTATTGAAAGCATAGTGATCTGATCGGATTCAAAGGGAAAGCAGAGCTAAGCTATAACCACCTCTTGAAGATGACACGGAGAAAGTAAAAGTAACCATCAGCGAGTCGAGGTTTCCTCGGTCTACTTGTGAAAATCACGTAAGAGTATCTTCCGCCTTTCATCAAAGAAGATGCGCTCACCTCAACCCCTCTCCACTCCTCTCAGAAAGTTTTTAATCCTCATTTTAGTGAAACATCAGTATGCTTGTCTCTATCCATTAATCAAGCGATAATTACTTTTAATACGTAGAGTTATTATCGTCTTAACTTTGCAAATTCAGGAAAGCAAGCTATCACCACCTAACCTCCTGTACCAATTTAATTCTAAAAACGTCCGTCAAAATATGGAATTAAGGATTGAAAAAGTATTTGAAGGTAACGAACGAAACTCTTCTAAATGAAATGTCGACGTGAATCTCAAAAAATGCAAATAATTTTATTTCATCATAGATATATGATTAACTAAATTGATTCCTGAAAAATTGCAACATTATTAGGATGACAAATTAAATAAAAATAACTTACTGTTCCTGTCTTATCTTCTCGCCTCCTTGATGGTGAAAAACCAACTAATTGTCTCCGTTGTTATGCGCAAAATCGAGAATAGTAAGAAACGATCCTAATTGGTCGTAAATCTGACTCGGCGTTCTATCATCGCAAACGCAAAAGTTTAATTTACCTCTTTTTCATATCATTAATTATTAATTCTTAAAATTACTATTAAATGGGCATTAATTCCCCATCTATTCTTAGGAGAAAATTTGTGAGCTCGGATTCCACAAGCGACTTGGTCGTCAGGGGGACAGACGGACAACCTCAAAATTTCAAAACAGTTTTGAGTATTTTATCAAAATTCTCGCATTTTTGAATCAATTAATTCCCGTCCTTTTGTTGTTTTCCTCGTTTTCGTTCTGACTTAATTTTGCAAAAGAAGTAACGCTTGAAATCGATGAAAAGAAATTTTACATGTACCTCTTATGGGTACACTTCAGAGGTCGGATCTTAAGGGAAATAATGAATAGCCTACTATCAGCGCAGAGAGGGCATTTCACTATGCTAAATTTTGAAAGTAGTGCATCTTCTGGTTTTCAAATTTTAAGTAAACATAAAAACACATAAACTTACTAATATATTTGTAAGAAATTATATAAGATATATCTGATGAGGTCAAATGTGGGATAAAAAAAATAAGTTGCAATCGAAATAAACTGATTAACGAATATTCTCGTTATTTCCAAATATAAGTATGTGAACGGTATTCTGTATTTGTAAGCTTTCCATAAAAAAATTCCTTGTATGAAATCAATCTTGGCATAAAGTGGTCCTTACCATGTTTTCTTATTATGCGTTGAGACTTAAAAATTGAAAGAAATTGCTTTTGTGACACTAGGAAATAGGCGATAAGAAATTAGTTTTGCAAAATATGGAAAGACGTAAGGCATCTGAAAATAAATGGACAAATGTTTTTGAAAAGGATAAATGTTTTTGATAGGCACGAAAAGAAATTAAGCAACTTAGCATTCAGGTTTTATTAGTTTTGAAAGTGAAATATGCAGTATCAAATACTATTTTGGGGGACGGCTTCTCTTACTATGCTCTTTTCGATGGTTTCATATACTACAGAAACTCTAATTACTGCAATTTATGAAACAAAACCCAATATTGAGCGCAATGGGCTGTCGCGTCATGACTTAATATACGCATACTCATGGGCCAAAATCCGCACGGGCACAGGTTTCTCTGCAGCACGGTGGATAAATGAGGTATTCGTAACAACAAAAACTTTGCTAAATTAAAAATGCATCGTACACATGCTTGAATTTTGAGAAAGAAATGGAGAAAAAGTCTAACGTTGCAGGCACGCAGATGTCCCAGCGGTAGCTCTCCCTCAAGACCTTTTCTACTCCATTGCTGTTTCGTTAATCTTTTGACTTAAATAGATTCTCCTTCACTTTCTCCTCTTTATGAGAATTGTTTTCGAAAAAAAGAAAAGAATTATTACTGACATCATCGAAAGTGCCACAGACATTTCTATATGAAGAAAGTATATTAAATAAAACAAAATATATTATTAAATTATACGTAAACCGGAAGCGGATGGTATTAATTTTAATAACTGAAATCCTTCATTATCTCAAACATTTATTTTCGCTGATGTAATAAAGAAGAAACATAATTCCACGATAAATACGATTTCTACAGCGGTGGGGATACAGGGAAAGCTATAAACATTAAATACACAAACCCTTATGGGAGGGTTTGAAAAAGTTTGTATGCCTTCTATACCGTAGTATAAAATAACGCTGCTTTTTATCTAACAATTATACACATGTTTTAATAAGAAATAAGTGAACCAATTAGTTTTTTAATACAAATAGAATGTCATATAGACCCCAAGTGCTCTACAGGAAGCAGCATCTTTTCATTATTCTACGTCAAAAGATATAACGTTATTGAATATAACGTCATATAGTCATTAGAACTTTCCCAAAAAATAACAAAGCAAACCACAGCTACTACTGATTTCATAGAAAACCCAAATCTGATAGAGAGCAAAACATAAGAACCAGCCTCTCCATTCTCTTTCATACGGCATTCCATTTTTCTTTCATTTCCCGGCAACAATATTCTCCCATTTCTGAATAAAACTCCGCATTACTGCGACCATAGCGCTCTCTTCCTCTCATCGCCACCATTCCACACGATCCCTTAATAACCGCCTACAATTTCCCCAACCCCAGCGTAAAATTTAATTTCGAGCGCCTCCTCCCGGAACAGCTCATTACGTCCGCAATATCGCGCGGTCATAACCATAGGGAATTGCGTCTGCTGGTAGGAGATCGAACGAGGATGAAGTGAAATAGATTCCAGGGGAGGATTAAGTTTGGCCTTCAAATGACCCCGCGTAAGAGTTTCCAGCTAATTTCCACCTCTTTTGCGGCCGCTCTTCTATCGCAATCTCCGCAAAACGGAATGCCGTTGAGAGACCTTTCCAAGAGAACCGAAAACTGGTCGCGTATCAAAAAAAATGAAAAGTAGAGCAAATCCCCTAACTAGCAGATTGGGAAGGGGCATTTTGGGAAGAGGCAATCCGAGCATAGAGTCGAAGATGAAATATTAAAGGTCGCTAAAGATGAGCGATGGGTCGGATCACGACGAATTTCGCTTACATCGAGACCTGTTCGGTTTTGCTTACACCGTGCAAGTGACGTAGAAGAATTCCACTTAAAAAATAAACCCTTACATTCGGAAATGAACAATTGAGCTGGCTTGGATAAAACCTATTTGTTAATTTCATGATTCTCATCATCGCTTTAAAGGATTAACACAAACATTGTGGTTCTCCCAAATTTGTCTCGTTAAAAACTTCCTCCTTCAGCATGCATTAGTTCAATTTTCATTGTATGTTGATTTGTCATAAAAGGGACCTTCCCTTTTATGACAAATCATTATTCTTTTAATGTGGAATACAGAAAAATGTAACTCATAGTGAACGTTGAGCTTTAATCGATTTGTTCTTACGAAAGAGCGAAATGCTTGGATTTACGTTTCGCTTGCAATATTGAGATATCAGATATTTTCTCAAATAGGAGCGTGGCAAATTTCTTTGTTACATCTAGCTGCAAACTGTATCGCTAAATAATTCATCATACTCTTTCACCCTATAATACGAATATGACCCAATCAAAGTGTTTGACCACCACTATTATTAAATCGAAATGTAGGACTTTGGAATATTATCAGTTACATTGAGGGCGAAATAAACTTTATTACCTTGTCTACCATATATCCTGTTACATAGCAGCTTAAAGAAGAGCTCCGCAAGTTCTGGACTGAATTTTCCGATTTAGCTTCTTTCCGTGTTCGGTCGGAGTAATACGAGATTGGCATTGAAAAAAAAATAAAACAGATGCACTGAAACCCGACATTTTCACGGGCGGCCTAAGGAAAGGGGAAAGGAAGGCCACCGCACAACACGGAAATGTCGTTTTATTAACTCTCACCCTTCTTTTCCCTAGGTTACTCCGGTTGTGGTGATGAAGTAATAACCTCTTTAATCAGACTTTCCTTACCCAATTCCGTCGCAAAACTTTCTAACTATTCATTTTATCTCCTGTCCAATTGCTTCTCAGGTTCGTCCGCAACTTTCGCTTCTTTTCGTCCTCTGCCTCCATTTCTGGTATTTCTCAAAACAATTACCTTCTCTTTACTTATGTTATAAATAACTTCTGGCCGTACTTCGTGGAAAGCCATCTAGAGAATAAGGAAAGACTTCGTAAGACATCGGCCACCCGATGATGGCGAGTAGCCGAAACTAGTCGTCCAAATATATTGTGTGGAAAATTACGAAGTCTTTCCTTATTCTCTTTCTCTTTACTTAGTTTCTCTTACTACCGATTCAAATATAGCGTGTTTGCCTCATGCTGCATTCAATTACTTAACCGAGTAACTTTTAGTTTCATTTATAAAATGATTCTTGCCTTTTCATATTCACTTTCCATACTCCATTGAAAACGCAGTGTATGTATGGATAAACACAAACACGCCTAATCAAATCGTGGACAAATTTCGATTGGATAACACCTTGGGTAATAATTGGGAGGCATTATATCAAGAATTGATAATCATTTGGAATAGAGGAATGGATAGTAATTTGGAGGCATTATAAGAATCTAATTCCAAGGGAATTGTTATGCCTCAGCTCCTTCAGATAGTTAAATACTTGGAAACTCACTTTCACTCGGTATCAGTGAATCTCTTTCATTTTTTAACGTAACTCCTCAAATATGATTTTCCTCTTCACTTTCTTTGTTGATTCTCTACACACCTGCATCACACTACGTATTCATATTCTTTTTACCCCTTTACTCACCACATATTCTCTCTTTCTTCGTAATCTTGTAAACCAAATATTTCTCTAAACGATCCCTCTTAACTTTCCTTCTTCTATGCAAATACTTGTTCAATTAGTAGACGAAAACATAAAAGATTATACAATTATAATTGGTAAAATTCATTGCATATACATACATTTGAGTTGGTTAGCTAAATTGGATACAATTACAAAGAAACGATGTTGATTAAATGGTTCCCTACAAGAGTATTCCAACATAACAAAGGTGATTCAACAAGAGAGGAAATATACACATATCTAGTATGATAAGAACAAACATTACTACCAAGTTACTGGACCGTGAATGAAAGATTACTTTTCCTATTCTTTAGGAAACTTAATGACCTCAAACTTGATTTAACACATAACTGATATAACATACAATAGACTGTAGGTGTCGTGAGACGGCAGCGTGACCTGGACCCTTACTCACTTAATTATAAAAAATGAATTTGTTTCATTTACTGATCAAATGTAAACAACATGTATGATTATTTCATGCTTGAAAAAACCTATACTTAAATTATTATTATAATTACCAATAATGTGCCTAACGTACTGAAAATTCAGAGAACTCAACCATGAAAATGACGTTTAGAAAGCCAGAAAGTTACATTTAGGAAAAAACAGTAATTTATTTCGAAAATGTGTTCAGATCATACAAATATTAATTTGAAATAAAGGAGTTTACATAACAACTGAGCTTTGTGTGTATGATTGGTTGCCATTATGTTCTCCTTCCAAAGACAATTTAACCCTAGTTTCAGAGATGTGATCATAATGGTTTCTACATTCATCGAATCATTTCGCGATTGTGTACCTCATTCATTGCGTCAAAAGTGTATTTGCTATTCGTATAAGAAAAAAGTCTCCACAAACTCTACCGAATGATGTTAACTAATTATCTTCAAGGTAGAATGTAAGTTAAATTTCACAGAGAGGATATAACGATTACTGCTGTGAATGTCGAAAGGTATCCGAAGCGATGGTTAAAAAGGTTAGGTCAGGTCTTAAAAAGCGATCGCTTGAAATTCATTGAGACGTCATTGGTTGAGATGAGATTGACAGAAAGTGCAGTTTCCCCTTCAATTTAAAATTAAAAATTTCAGGACACAAACTGAAGTTTATCCCCAATCGATAATAAAGGTAAACAACGATAAAGTATTGTTTGATTGTGTGGAATTTGGTCGAACTTCACATTGGTAAATTTCACAAAGATAAATAGACAGTATATCAATATTTCATCGTAATATTTAATGATCAAGCATAATGTTTTTGCTATGAGATTAGCTCCACGAGCTACCGGTAATTTACAAAGTGTTTCGATGGCCATGGTCATTTCGTATTTGAGTTCCCTCCGGGACCTCGGTGGCGGAATGGTTTAACCGCTATCTTTCTACTCCCGGGTTGGAGTCCCAGCTAATCGGGTATTTTCGGGTGTTTGTGTTCGTTCTTTGTGTCTATGATAGTCCAAATTATTAAAACGGATGTAATTGGGGGCTCCATTTTCCTTTAAAGAGATCATTATAATCGAACCCATTTCCCCGAAATGGAATGCGTTCCCCACTTGCTATCCGGAGGCCCAAACTACTCGTGCTTCATACAAGATATACAGTACGAAGATTTAAGATAAAATTTACTTTTCAATACGGATGATTATCGAGCCAAATCACAAAGCAGGATTCTGAATGGCACTTGTGTGCTGCACAATCTTGATATGTGATTGTGCCCGTGAATTGCAAAGCGGCACAAATAGCGATGCTCCATATCATTAACATGCAAACTAGCAATAAAAAAAGGAACGGTCTTTTTTCAATTCCTTTAAAAAAAGTCAGACATGAATACTTAAAAAGGTATTTCTCTTATTTATATCTCTGTTAGAATGGTATGGTTTGTTATCGATTTGAAATGAGTCCTCCGTCATGAAGCATGTCGCGCCTCGGCCGTGCCGACTACGAACGTAGATAAGCATGTCGGTTCCGCTGTGGATGAATCCCCACCGAGCAAGGTTTCCCGGAAGGCTGAAAGTGCCATCCCCTCATGGTGCAAGCTAAACATTACAGTGCTGAGAAAGCATTGATCTGGAGATGCTTCGTTCACTGTTAGCAATAAGTTTGCCGGAAGACGACTCCACGGTTCCTTCGCTAGTGCTTTCGTCCGTTTCCATGGAGATGGGGAGTTGTTTTGTATCGGGCTTCCATGTTGAACCTCTCAAATACTTTGTTGATCCTCTCGGATTAGACGTAAGGAAGATTGACTTACTTGGTCGTTCGTGGTGGTTTTTTCCTTTTTATTCTTCGCTTTTTCGATTTGTTTAGTTTGTTTGGTATCCATTTCTCTTCAAGGCGGCGGTAAGGTGTTGTTGCTCTTCTCGGCTGTAGGATTCTTCGTCGGCGATTGTCATTGCTAGATGAAACGATGATTTAATAAAGGAATTCTTAAGCCGAGAGTTGAGGTGAGAATGATGGTTTCTATCGGTATGCGTGGGCTGGCGATAGACTTAGTTCCCACTTAATTTTCTCGTCACCAATACGTCAATGATGGCGATGTGGCCATTCTTTACGAGCTATATAGTAAACTGGATGGAAGGATGCTGTCTACTCCGTTGATCCAAGAATCTTGCAAAATTTTTGTTTTCCATATGGCCAGAACAGGAAGGTGCCATCGACGTATCGGAGCGAAGATGTTAGTTTTGCTGAGAGCAAGGGATTCTTCTCCTCCATATATAAGTTGGCTATGACAGGTGATGGAGGGGATCCCTTTGATGCTCCTTCTTTCTGCTCGTAGACGCGTCCATCCCACATGAAATAAGAAGTCGGAATTCACTAGGAAGAAGAAGTCAGAATTCGATTAAGCAGAATTCAGTCTTTCGGCAGTCCCCGTTCTCTATGGGGTATTCTAAATAAACTGACAGATATTGGTATTGACAATCACTGCGCATTTCTAAAAGTCATCGCATCAGATAATATCAGAATCTCACTCCATGATTTATCGCCGCATTAACACGGAAGTCCTTTATATTTATCAAATGTGGCACTCTTGCTCTACAAAAGATTGGCCATCCCTGCCCTCGACCGATCCTGTATCCATTACACCTTCAACACTGCGGAGGAGGTAGCGCGTTGTTTGTTTAGATTATCGCTTGATAAAAAATAAAAGCGATAACAAAATCGAACAGGAAAGTGCTCGGTCTAAGAAATAAGACAAACACCTACATCGATAAGCATGGTGAGATGTGCGAGGCCTCCGCGGAAAAAAACTTTACAAGAACGAAGCTTTAAGTGGATCTCCTAAAATACTAAGCGCTAAAAATTTTCAGAGTTCAAGCAACACGTAAACGAGCGCAGCTACAATTTCTGCCGCTTAGTGGATGCAAACACAGTCGATGATAGCTGGAGATCCCTCCACATAATCACAGAATGTTTAGTTAATTACGTTCCGACTAAAAACGTGCGTGAGCATAAGGAGCCACGTTGGATGAACGATGATATGTTTTGTAAAATTATGGAGCATATTATAACGAGCTCAATAATGCGCTTTCTTACCGAAGAGGGAGCAATTAGTACGAGCTAGCACGGGTTCCGCAAAGGAAGGTCATGTGAGACCCAGTTAGCCCTTTTTATGAATGACGTGGCTATGGCAGCAAATATGGGTGTTAGTATTTGGGACGCAGTGTTTCCAGATTAAAGGAATGCATTAGACAGGCAGGAAAGAAATTCAGGAAATTTGTCTCACAAAAATCTGATTCAAAAGCTTGTTGCCTACGCTACCGACAAAAAAGTTGACTGTAGAATAAAATCTTTTTTCGATTATACATTTCAGCTAGTTGCGTTGGATGGAATTTTATCCGATGAAGTATGCATCGCATCCAGTATTCGAGGCCCGAATTTCTCTTGTCTATATTAAGGACCTGATGGATAATGTAAAGAGCAGGATTAGATTATCTGCTGATAATACTTTCACACACACAGAGATTGTAATAGAAGATATCCTCCAGAATGACCAAAGCGTCATACTGAGTTGGTGCGAAGACTGGCAGTTCGATTCGAATGTAAAGAAATGCGTTGCTATTCCTTTCACACCAACGTTAATAACTAATGTCTTGATATCCGTTAGAGATCCTCCGTCATAAGAAATACTTAGGAGTTACACTTAAGAGTTATTTATCGTTCAATGACGAAATCAATACGTACGGCCGTTGCTTCGCGGAAAGCCATATCACATAAGAGAAAAAACTCACTGTTTTCAAAGATCATATTCGAGATGCAATAAGAATTGAAAATAGAATGCGAAGATTAACACTTAGAATACTGAGGGAATGCCCATCGAGAGTCAAAGAAATAGCTTATTTTCTTCTTTTTCGAGCAAGTCTCGAATGCTACTGCATGATTTGGGATCCGCAAGAAGCACGATTAGTCTCGGATTTAGAGATGGTTCAACGTATAGCAGATCAATTCGTCACTGGAGATTTCAGGTTTGACGGTAAAGTTACGACTATAGTAAAATCACATGGGTGGAATTTGCTCCAGAAGAAAAGATAAGATCATCGACGGAAGCTTTTCGAAAAATTCACCGGTTCAGAATTTTAGGCGAAGTAAAAGACATAGTAATTCCAGTAAACAACGAGTTCGATCTCCGCAAAGTGTCGACAAAGCGTTACAAGAAATTAAATGCGAAAACAGATAGTTACATTGGGTCGTACTTTCAGCAGGGAATCGGAAAAAATAATGTGGATTAAGTAAGGTGTTTATACACCCTCTGCCATACACCACTGACGGCTCGCATGGCATCAATCTAACACAAATCCAATTGTTAAATAAAACAGTTTTAAAAAACAATACAAAACCTTTACTTTTACTTTTGATCCAAGAAACTTTAAAATAAAATTTTGTACATCAGTGAAAGTTATTTATATTGTTTTGTGGATTATAAAATTTTACGATAACTATCAGCTACTACAACAGCTAATTGACAGTAAAGGTATTTTATAGTTTAAAGTTAAAAGTTTAAACGAATAGTTTTTGCTCCAATAAATATTAAAAAATAAAACATGTATATTTCGATTTCATATCGTGGGTTTCGCATGCAAACTTTCAGATCAACGACAGAAATAAAAAACGAATAACCGTTACCAGATGAAACTACCGATATATATTAATGAGAGGAGTAAATATTAAAGATCGCAGTCGGATGCAAAAGAAAGGGAAAAATTCGGAGAGAGAAACCGCGATCAATGTCAGAACTGAATTGAATGCAATGAGCACTTTCCCAAAGAGAGATTCATAAGACGACGATAGAAAAGCCTGAAAATGGATGGGCTGATTTGGAGTCAAGGAAAAAGGCCGAGAGAGAGAGATACGAAGGAAATATAAAAAGACATCGCGTGCTGAGATGAGGAGTAAAGATTTTGAGGATGACGTAAGGACGGATCCCCTTGCAATCTCAGGATTTGAGCCTTCGCCGCATTTAAAAGAGATTTCAGAGGTCTCGGGCCACTGCGGGATTATCGCCTTTTCCGGGACCTACTTTTATAAGAAAAAGAGGCAATACGGAGGGAAGAAGTAATATGGTAGCGAGCCGAATGTAATACTTATAAGTCGGTATCAGAAACTAATATATGCTGCTAAATTGGAACGAATATATGTTTTATTTAATTTTGGAACAAACCTCCATACGCAAGAAACAGAAAGTAGAGAAAAACGAATTCATCGCATTGAAATTCGTAATTTATACCGAATATACAGAATCTTTTGTTATAAATTTTGATACGCATTTTTCATGAAAGTAAATATTTTAGCCATACAAGAAATTCGAATACAAAATCAAAGCAAATTATTAAACGATACTAAGAAAATAAGACAAATACGTGCATCAGTTGCTTATAAATATTTTTCACTCTCCAACAACATTTTACCGCGATAAAGTTTTGAATTGTTTTTATATCTATTTATATTTGTAACAGTTTCGCCGCAGAAAGACGATGGGTCAGGTGCAGACGTAAAATTACACCACATGCTACAGCTAAAAAATATGGCTCAAGAGTAGCCAAGAGAGCAACGCATTCGACTTTGGTGAAAGCGGTCCTGGGTTCGATTCCCGGTGGTGGCCCAGGTTTCAGTCAAGAACATAAATATAGGAGTATACTTAACCTGCATTGACATCGAACCCTGGATCAATTTAGATGCGATCAATATATAAAATACTACCACCATTTATAATTCACGTACCGAGTTATATCTACCTTATCGGGAAGATCCTCCAAACAAAAATTTTTTAAAGTTGCCTCGCGTATTCTAAATGGACGAAATTTAATTTATTATTTTAAATGGGCGAACAGTATCGAACTAGTATCGAACCCAAGGTATGATAAATCTTTCCATTCAGCGTTAGAGAAACGCCTTTTCTGTTTTAACTCTACATTGAAAAAATTGAGAGAAGTAAAGAAAGTTGAAAGTAGATCATAAGTGAAAGTTCACCTTGGCATGGAGTTTTACCTGAAAATAATCACCGAAGGAGATTTTAGGGCAGAACGGGAATTGATGTAGTGAGTGCCAATAAAGATAACACTTAGAAGAGGGTCAAGTATTTCTTTTTAATGAGAAAAAGAGAAGATCGATGGGTTAAAGGAAGGAAAAAGGAAGCGCCTCCACTGAATCACATCTAAAATTTAAGGAAAAGTTCCGGAATGAGAAGAGAAATCGAAGAGACCTTTGGTAGCAAACTTTGTGCGGAATCGGTACGGGATGAAGAACTTTAGGTAATTCGAACGATACGTTCGTTACATTCGAATACGTTCACGATTTGACCCCTTGAGTCATCACTTCGACACAAAGCTTATGCATTAAGTATGGCGGTGTGAGGGTGCGGAATGGAGAGGAAAGTCACTGGACTAGTCCTTGAGGGAGATGCAATAGATTTCAAAGTTTCCAATTGTTCAAATGTAACTTTTCATTTAAATATCTACGCTGTCCACGAGCTTTGATGACACTGTCCTGTCACCCTTAAAAAAATATAGGGCGTCTTTTTCAAATTTTTTGGGGCACTTGCCGAAGAGCGAAATTGATCAAATTCGGCATATAAATAGCATTTGTGGCTGTATTCTATTTTCAAGCCTAACAACTTTTAATCTAATCCTTGGTTCGACGCAAGGGCGGATTAAATATTTCTCCATGAGAAATGTACAGGAATTTCGGATGATATTTTGAGCTACTTCACGATACGATTTCACCTTAAAATCTAAGAGAAAGTAAGGCTATTTTTTTGCGTGAAGAAACCTACTATCTCGCTAAAGAGTAATAGAAACATCGCTCATATGTATCATGGGTTTGATCCTAGAATGAATGAATGAATAAACTCTTTATTTAGGCAAGGTTAGGCCAGAAGGCACCAAACATGCTACATTTCGCGATTTTCTGAATCGCGTAGGTTTTTAATGATTATTTTTTTATCATTTTGCGGTAAATGAAAGGCGTCACGAACCCGGCGATTTTTTCTCGTGAAGACCCCAAGAATCAGATGGAAATGGAATTAATGAGATTTCTTTCCAAGGTACTATAGGTTCGATTCTTGAAAGTCCCAAAAAGGGTATACCCTACTTGNCACTCTCTGCCATACACCACTGACGGCTCGCATGGCATCAATCTAACACAAATCCAATTGTTAAATAAAACAGTTTTAAAAAACAATACAAAACCTTTACTTTTACTTTTGATCCAAGAAACTTTAAAATAAAATTTTGTACATCAGTGAAAGTTATTTATATTGTTTTGTGGATTATAAAATTTTACGATAACTATCAGCTACTACAACAGCTAATTGACAGTAAAGGTATTTTATAGTTTAACGTTAAAAGTTTAAACGAATAGTTTTTGCTCCAATAAATATTTAAAAAGAAAACATGTATATTTCGATTTAATATCGTGGGTTTCGCATGCAAACTTTCAGATCAACGACAGAAATAAAAAACGAATACCAGATGAAACTACCGATATATATTAATGAGAGGAGTAAATATTAAAGATCGCAGTCGAATGCAAAAGAAAGGGAAAAATTCGGAGGGAGAAACCGCGATCAATGTCAGAACTGAATTGAATGCAATGAGCACTTTCCCAAAGAGAGATTCATAAGACGACGATAGAAAAGCCTGAAAATAGATGGGCTGATTTGGAGTCAAGGAAAAAGGCCGAGAGAGAGAGATACGAAGGAAATATAAAAAGACATCGCGTGCTGAGATGAGGAGTAAAGATTTTGAGGATGACGTAAGGACGGATCCCCTTGCAATCTCAGGATTTGAGCCTTCGCCGCATTTAAAAGAGATTTCAGAGGTCTCGGGCCACTGCGGGATTATCGCCTTTTCCGGGACCTACTTTTATAAGAAAAAGAGGCAATAGGGAGGGAAGAAGTAATATGGTAGCTAGCCGAATGTAATACTTATAAGTCGGTATCAGAAACTAATATATGCTGCTAAATTGGAACGAATATATGTTTTATTTAATTTTGGAACAAACCTCCATACGCAAGAAACAGAAAGTAGAGAAAAACGAATTCATCGCATCGAAATTCGTAATTTATACCGAATATACAGAATCTTTTGTTATAAATTTTGATACGCATTTTTCATGAAAGTAAATATTTTAGCCATACAAGAAATTCGAATACAAAATCAAAGCAAATTATTAAACGATACTAAGAAAATAAGACAAATACGTGCATCAGTTGCTTATAAATATTTTTCACTCTCCAACAACATTTTACCGCGATAAAGTTTTGAATTGTTTTTATATCTATTTATATTTGTAACAGTTTCGCCGCAGAAAGACGATGGGTCAGGTGCAGACGTAAAATTACACCACATGCTACAGCTAAAAAATATGGCTCAAGAGTAGCCAAGAGAGCAACGCATTCGACTTTGGTGAAAGCGGTCCTGGGTTCGATTCCCGGTGGTGGCCCAGGTTTCAGTCAAGAACATAAATATAGGAGTATACTTAACCTGCATTGACATCGAACCCTGGATCAATTTAGATGCGATCAATATATAAAATACTACCACCATTTATAATTCACGTACCGAGTTATATCTACCTTATCGGGAAGATCCTCCAAACAAAAATTTTTTAAAGTTGCCTCGTGTATTCTAAATGGACGAAATTTAATTTATTATTTTAAATGGGCGAACAGTATCGAACTAGTATCGAACCCAAGGTATGATAAATCTTTCCATTCAGCGTTAGAGAAACGCCTTTTCTGTTTTAACTCTACATTGAAAAAATTGAGAGAAGTAAAGAAAGTTGAAAGTAGATCATAAGTGAAAGTTCACCTTGGCATGGAGTTTTACCTGAAAATAATCACCGAAGGAGATTTTAGGGCAGAACGGGAATTGATGTAGTGAGTGCCAATAAAGATAACACTTAGAAGAGGGTCAAGTATTTCTTTTTAATGAGAAAAAGAGAAGATCGATGGGTTAAAGGAAGGAAAAAGGAAGCGCCTCCACTGAATCACATCTAAAATTTAAGGAAAAGTTCCGGAATGAGAAGAGAAATCGAAGAGACCTTTGGTAGCAAACTTTGTGCGGAATCGGTACGGGATGAAGAACTTTAGGTAATTCGAACGATACGTTCGTTACATTCGAATACGTTCACGATTTGACCCCTTGAGTCATCACTTCGACACAAAGCTTATGCATTAAGTATGGCGGTGTGAGGGTGCGGAATGGAGAGGAAAGTCACTGGACTAGTCCTTGAGGGAGATGCAATAGATTTCAAAGTTTCCAATTGTTCAAATGTAACTTTTCATTTAAATATCTACGCTGTCCACGAGCTTTGATGACACTGTCCTGTCACCCTTAAAAAAATATAGGGCGTCTTTTTCAAATTTTTTGGGGCACTTGCCGAAGAGCGAAATTGATCAAATTCGGCATATAAATAGCATTTGTGGCTGTATTCTATTTTCAAGCCTAACAACTTTTAATCTAATCCTTGGTTCGACGCAAGGGCGGATTAAATATTTCTCCATGAGAAATGTACAGGAATTTCGGATGATATTTTGAGCTACTTCACGATACGATTTCACCTTAAAATCTAAGAGAAAGTAAGGCTATTTTTTTGCGTGAAGAAACCTACTATCTCGCTAAAGAGTAATAGAAACATCGCTCATATGTATCATGGGTTTGATCCTAGAATGAATGAATGAATAAACTCTTTATTTAGGCAAGGTTAGGCCAGAAGGCACCAAACATGCTACATTTCGCGATTTTCTGAATCGCGTAGGTTTTTAATGATTATTTTTTTATCATTTTGCGGTAAATGAAAGGCGTCACGAACCCGGCGATTTTTTCTCGTGAAGACCCCAAGAATCAGATGGAAATGGAATTAATGAGATTTCTTTCCAAGGTACTATAGGTTCGATTCTTGAAAGTCCCAAAAAGGGTATACCCTACTTGNCCGATAATTCAAAAAGTTAATGAATAAATAATTGTGTTATTTTCAATGAATTGCTACAAAGATATTCTTTGCTTCAAAGTAATCATTGTCAAATTATCCGAGAGTATTTGTAAAATCTACTGTGTTATAAAAACGTGAAATAATATTTCGAGTAAATTTATTAATTTAAATTATTAATCGGAATTAAATTAAAAATTTAATTCAGAAAACATGAGGGCGCATCAAATACAAGTCAATACTAAAAGCAGATGATCGTCTTCGAATATAAGTTTTGAGGAATGTGATCACGCCCCAATTTCTGATTACAGAAGATGTGACAGCAATGTACAGGAAGTGTGCAGATAATCTTGGAGCCGACGCTACGCAATGACGTAAGTGTACGGCAAATTTCTATTTACTTAATCACAACAACAGAGAACATTGAAAGAGAAAATATTTAGCCATTAAATGAGCCGACAAATGATTAATGCCCCATATCTCAGATTTTATGATAAATTTGCGACTACGACATTGAGCTGATTTTCAAAAATTCGTTTAGAGCATTTTCCGATAAGATATAACGTTGAAATTCACGATATCGTTAGAAGATATAGATTTTAATTGCATGCAGTAAAGATTTTTGCCCTTTTGGCTACAGGTTCGATGCTAGGAGGCATCAAATTTCGCCCGTAAGGGATACATAGGGCGTCTTTTTCAAATTTTTTGGGGCACTTGCCGAAGAGCGAAATTGATCAAATTCGGCATATAAATAGCATTTGTGGCTGTATTCTATTTTCAAGCCTAACAACTTTTAATCTAATCCTTGGTTCGACGCAAGGGCGGATTAAATATTTCTCCATGAGAAATGTACAGGAATTTCGGATGATATTTTGAGCTACTTCACGATACGATTTCACCTTAAAATCTAAGAGAAAGTAAGGCTATTTTTTTGCGTGAAGAAACCTACTATCTCGCTAAAGAGTAATAGAAACATCGCTCATATGTATCATGGGTTTGATCCTAGAATGAATGAATGAATAAACTCTTTATTTAGGCAAGGTTAGGCCAGAAGGCACCAAACATGCTACATTTCGCGATTTTCTGAATCGCGTAGGTTTTTAATGATTATTTTTTTATCATTTTGCGCTAAATGAAAGGCGTCACGAACCCGGCGATTTTTTCTCGTGAAGACCCCAAGAATCAGATGGAAATGGAATTAATGAGATTTCTTTCCAAGGTACTATAGGTTCGATTCTTGAAAGTCCCAAAAAGGGTATACCCTACTTGNAATAATGTTTTGAGCGGCGATTTCAGATTTTCCGGTGGGAAGTAAAATATCCAACATTTATTTGGTTATAATAAAGTTTTTTTTATATTGTTTCTGAAATAAAAAATGTTATAGCAATTTGAAGAATGGAGAATTAGTCAATGGTTCGCTTTCAGTGGAAATCGGTTTCCGATGTGAGCCGGAAATGCGAGTCATCATCACTAGCAAGAAAACTAAACTACTATAAAAATAACAGAATCCCACCCTATCCAGTTCATTAAAGTCCGCTACTCTGATAGCAAAAAATAATTTGTCCTTTCATAATCGAATCTTCAGCATTTCCTTCAACACGTTTTTCTTTCTTAACCCTCTCATCTCCCACCATTCCATCTCTTTTCCAAACCCTTTTCGAAGTACCCTTAAGTCTCACACTCCCAGTTATCTCAACCATTAATCTGCCCTAACAGACACTAAGAAGAGACAATTCTTGGTCTTCATATTCGTCGGCGATCACTTTGAGTGTCGTAATTCAAAATGCATTCTAGAAGCTAAAGATGAATCACAGATTGCATCCCGAAAACAACAGTAAATAAATAAGATTAAAGGCAAAAACACTTGAAAGACTAGAGAGAGTTGAAAATAAAGTTCAAACACTGTTGATAACAAAATATAAGACTGAGTCGATAATAAAAAGTCAAGAAATAGATTACGTGAAATTACTTTACACTTCCATAGTTCACCTGATTATTACTGAAAGCAATTGCTCATTAAATGTAATTTTATGATTCAAAACTTACATCAGACATGAAAGAAATCACACAATTTAAGTTTTCTTTTTGATAAACATGAAGATATTGTATCCGCAGCTGCGAACCGCTCTTTTTTTCACAGACCGACTAGTTTCACTAATATTGAACGAACATTTCCTATTCATTCTGCAGAGACGGTAAGTGGAGCAATCCGTTTATTCTCTAAGCACAGGGATCTTAAATCTCTCTTTCAACCCCTTTGCTACAGCGCGGGAGTAAATATAAATTCCCTTCCCCAAAAATAGAGACTGCAGTTGTTTTTTATTCCCGGTCTGGCGATGTCGTAGAGCGCACTGTTCGCAGAGTGGGTACCAAAGAGGACTGCAGTGTGATCCGAGCGGATGCGCTCACATTTAAGTAAAACAGAAGAAATCTCCGAATTTAAGGAGAGACTGAATGAGATCTAGAAGTTAATCCTACGTCTAGTTAAATAATTTCGTAAGCGAAACGGAAACAAACTCGTGTTAAAAATGTAAGCTTATTTAAGAATGAGTGATGATAACGGGTGAAAATTAAGTAATCAAATCGGGAAATTAGGTAATTAAGCTAATAACGCTTGAAGGTCTCCGTTTTGTCGCTTTCCCCGTAAACCACAACATAACACCTTTCAGTGTCGAAATTCGTTGTTCTGATTGAACAAATCGAAATGATTAATCGTAGATTTCCGTTATGCAACATATCCCCGCACAGTAGAAAACGAATAGTGAGGGAAAGTAATCTACGAATAGTAGAAATCTATGAATAGTAAGAGAAGCAGGTCTTCATATTAAAAAGGAATACTCCGAAAATCAACCGCAAAAGAAGATATCAGTTCTTCGGATACATTACGGACTTACATTATAAATGCCCTGAAAGTAGGGAAAAGCAAAAAAGGAATAATAACCAATTTCTAGAGAAACCAGAGATAATATGGGTGGAAATAGAAAATTAAGGAATAACAGAAGTGAAAAACTAGTGCGGAATCGAAGCGGAATGGTAGTTCAGTGGTTAGAATACCTGCCCGGAAAGTAGGAGACATCGGCTCGAGTCCCAGTCATGTAGATATTTTTCACACTCGGTATTCCTTGGAAGTCAGCCGCACCTCTCTTCTGTGCTCGGTAATTTATCTTTCCTTAATCCTTAATAGAAAATTAAGAAAAGAAAAATGTCGAGAAGTCGTCGACGCCATCAAAAGTTGAGAACAGAAAAGAAAATCTCAAAAGTGTAATGAATAAAGGAATAAATGTGTACGAGCCAAGTCGAGAAACCCTACACTTGCACTCTACAGTCCACAACACTTCATTTTGTTATCAAATCCCTCTAATTTGCGATATATTTACAGATGACTAGACCTTAGTCGAAACCGGTCGCATAGTATATTAAATTATCTTGTGGAACTATGACATAGTGTTCTTTTCCTTACTTAACTTTAAAATTGTGCTACTGAATAAAAAAATCGTGATCGGAAACCGGATTCTGCGAAATCCTGCAATCTTTATTCCACTCCACACTTTCAAGGATTAGAAGATCATCTTCGTAAGATTCGACTAACAGTAATTACAGGATAGCTTTCAATTAAAATATAAAGGAAAATCGACTTTGGCAGCTTAATTCCTGGGTAGAACTTAAGGTAAACATCATTTGATGCAGCGGTAATTTATTTAGTCCGAGTCATGCGATGAAAGACATTTATTGATGTTTCCATTGCGTCTTTTATATGAGCTGGTGACATCGCAAAGATATTTTAATCGATTTTACAATCCCATTCTAAGTACACCATTACAAGACCATAAGGAAATGACGAAGAAGATGAAAATACAGCAATTTACTTTTACATCCATCATTACGGCCAATTTAAGGAGCAGCCAAACCATGGGTATGCGTCCCCGCATACATCACTGCGTAACCTTGAACTGCCACATTTAGGAAAGCCACAGATAGGAAAGGATGTTATCTTCTAAAATAGTTTGCCGTTTTTCTCTAAAACCGGGCGTAGGCTTTCAGGAAGTGCCTCGGTTTTCTCTTGGCTTTTAAAATGACGAAAGAGTACAAGTAAGAAACATTAACCTTAAAAAGCAACCAGGTAGTGAAGGGCAGAGGATATGACACGAAAACGGATGTTAGCAATATTATGGGGTTCTATAAGATGGGTGATTTTTATTCCAAGACAAAATGGTTCAAAAATATATATTGATTATTAGAACTGCCATTTATTACTGAAAGAAAGCATTTCTTCCAAAAGAAATTATTCCTATTATCACCATGAAAACTACAAAATGCATAATAACAATACGGAATATTTCGATAATGTATTTTCGCTTAGAGAAAATCTCGTTGAAGGAATTAAATATCTCAGGTTTTTAGGATGTATCGATTAAATTCATCGCAAAACAGCTTTCAGTTATATTCTGCGCTAAGTTATTTTGGGAAAATTTTTATTTCCTTCAAAATCAACAAAAATGGCGAAAACAGCAACCTATTTCTTCGTCAAACAAAACGCTAAGTCCCTGAGTCTTCCATAGATGGCAGCATTGTCATTATAGGCTCAAATTCCGTCCAATTGAACGAGAGGACGGCTTCCAATCAAAGTTAGTACGCGAGGTCTCCACAACAGTTGCCATTGATGAAGAGCCCTTTGAAGAGGGGAGAGAGAGCTTAAAGAGGACACTTTAAAACACAACATTAGAAACTTAACAAAACAATTTACCGTTCTTTTGAATATCAATATTACTGCAGTAATTTCAATGATTTGACTCCACTATAGAAGGAATCCCTTCTTAAACGTTCCAATATATTTAATATTTCCTAAATATCAACTTACCTTATGTTGATGAGCATTTAAAGAATCACACTTAGAGAAATCCAAACGGCGTTAAAAACATTGCGTACCCGTTACCTTTCTTGGATTACCAAGTTAAAAATGTGCAATTGAGGAATTAATTTATTATTCATAGTTTTACGCATGCGTAAACTACTGTACAGTCAAGAGCAAAAAAAATACGTTGTAGAGTTTATGTTTGATTGTGTTTTAAGTAATTTCTGTGTTTTCGCGGGTTTTTTTCACCCCTCTTCTTGTGTGGGTGTATTCCCGCTTGGTGGGTTTTTCCTTCAATATCCTTCAGCTCTGAAGATGTTTTCCCACGAATACATTCTCTTTCTTAAAGTTTATTAATAAAGGGTAAAATGATATCAATTGTTATTTTTCTTAATCAAATTTCTTGCAGGAAACCCGGTGAGAAATACTTTATAAGTCAAGTCTTTCACGTTATAAATTTATGGAATTTATGAATGAAGGTTCCTTAAGGAACCTTCATTCATCTAAGCTATGAGAAAGAAACTTTAATATTAACAAACCACAATGTTACAAAATACACGACCGGTTTCGGTGCATGGCACCATCCTCAGGTGAGGTGCTCACCTGAGGATGGTGCCATGCACCGAAACCGGTCGTGTATTTTGTAACATTGTGGTTTGTTAATATTAAAGTTTCTTTCTCATAGCTTACAATGATTTACCACCAAGTCAAGGCCGAGACCATCTCATCTACTTCAATCATCTGTTGCTACTTCTGAAGAAAATGGAAAATACTTTGAGAACTATATAGATAGTCGACTAACATAAGTTAGTAGTTTGAAGATTGCCTTACATATTGCAAAGATTAAACTCCAAGGCGTCAGTGATTGCGTTACGGAGTTTGTCATAGATATACCTCTACCCTAAGGTGCGATATGAATAAGTATCTGCGCATTTATCCGTGGAATTTTGTATAGCGGTCTTGATGAGGAGGTTAAGCACTCTCGCGCGAACTGCTGCAATCCAAACCAAACTATTTAAAGTATCTCCCAAGTGTTTCGAGCACAATCAACGTCATACTGATTAATTAATACTTAAAAAAGTTTGTTGACAATCCTCACCTCTCTCATCTTTGTGAGAAGAATGTGTTGATTTCTCTGACCATCTCCTACGTAAACAAGAATTATATTAGATAAGAATCAGATTATCAGTGCAAACTGTTCGACAGGAAGCGAATTTGGAACTGCCCTTACATTACTCCATAACAAATTCCCTTCGGAATTAGGAATAGAGAAGCCAACTTTGTGTTACAATCCATAGTAAGACATTTCACGAGTTCGCGGCGATCCCAGACGTCAAAAAATTGAGTAAGCGTGCGCAAACGAGCATAAGTCACAAGAAAAAGTTCCATTATTAGACGAAGCTGCATACGGAGCTTTCAGTAAAACTCAAATTATTCATATGTTTTGTATTCCATAATGAATACACGCACAAAGTTAATCAGGGATCAGGAAAAATAACATAACATCGCAACATCGGGCTGTATTGGGCACATTGCTAAGCAATAAAATGTAGCTCTTCATAAGCATGTGAAGAAGAATTAATGGATATGTGGGCAGACACCTTAAGCGGGCACAAAATTCAAGAAAAGGCAACTTTAGTTGTTTCAAATCTCGGGACTTTTAACTTCAATTACTTCAACCACCCGTACGGTTGGTATTGGCTCCTCCAGAAATGTAGCAAGCAGAGATTAACCGCTGCTCTCACCTTTAATTCGGATAGGAGTGAGAAGCTTAGGAATGCCTCGGAATGTAGAATAGTAAATCGAGAATTCCAAATTACTGTATTCTTGAAGTAGATAAGAAGAAGAAACATTTTTTCCTTTCTTGTATCTCTGAGCTTATTTCAAAATCATTTTTATGGCATTTTATGGCAAGTCCACTAAGTTAACAAGCCCGACGGATGAATTAAAAACATTTCTTTGAAGATGCATTTCAGTCGATGTTTTGAGTTTTGAGAATTTCTTTGGAACGCGTTTAAGACTAACCTGTTACTACGTATAAAGATATGAGAGATTACTGTATAGAAGTCTCTCCGTAAACAGAGACAATCAGAAAGTACTAGTACGAAAAAGGAGAATTTTTATCACAGAACCATACTAAAGCCAGGAATGGAAAAAAGCCTTTTAAATAAAAGAAGGCACTCTCATCTTTTTCCCACTTATAAAGCGACGAAGTGCGAAATGGATGAGAATGAAACGGAGGAATTATTGAGCAGTTTTGCCCGCACGCGTGTGTTTCTTCGCGTGTGTGCGTTACATCACAAAACGGGAAAATACCACGAGAGAGAGGATTCTATTTCCACTGCTTGATGCGCATTCGCTAAACTCGGTGTGATCCCGAAAGAAATTGCATTGCCACTGTTTGGACCAAATTCGCTGAAGAAAGTGATTCCACGTTGCTCTACGAAAATAAACGATGATTCCTTTCGTTATTTTCAAGAAGTACGAGCACCCACAATCGCCCATAACCTCTTTATCAGAAACAAAGCATAAAGTTTTCTTCGCTTTAGTAGTTTGCCTCTCTCTACTGCTGTTAACGATGAAATGCAGTCTGTCATGGGCTTCTAATTGATTAATAATTTGGAAGTATTCTTTATTTGGAAGTATTTGGTAATATTCTGTGTAAATTGAGTTTTGCTGAACGGGTGGATGGTGAAATAGAAATAATAAATGCAGGCTGCCGAGTAATTATTGGACCTCAAAGTTATCAGGCGAAATATACTTTATTCAGATCCCCGCTGATTCTATTCGACCCATCGGTCCCCGTCACTTAATTCCATTCATTTATACTCAACTTACTGGATCTTTAGAAATTGAATTGATCTTCGTCCAATTAAATCGAGATTCGAGATGATGAAGTTGGCAGATGAGATTTTTAAAAAAAATTCTCTTCGGGAAGTTGAGAACGTGAACCGATAATTGTCCATTGAAAGGAAAATAAAATAAACTCAAATGAAGCAATACGCCTTTTTCCTGGAATAGACATTTCTGCATTTCCCGAAGGCCTTGAATGGTGAATCACGAGTCACGTGCTTCAGAGATCAAGGCTAAATTTATTTTCGTGGAAGGAGAAGAAAGAACTTTTTGTTCGTACAATAAAAACACTAAGTAATTATCAGAAAATATTTCATACCTCAGTCACTATCTAAATGAAATATGAGTAAATATTAACTAAGAGCCCGCCGAGTTCTCTATACAAATCTCGTTTTTAAATTCGAGTTTAATTTAATCTGGTATTGATTTGATATGGTTATGGCTATAGTTTGGAGTGGTCTTCCTTTCAATAAATGGCGATTTATATATGAGAAGTATCCAGCATTTGTAAAACAAACAGCACTGAGATTGACTTCGACACTAATTGTTTCTTGCGGCCAACTTCGGCGTACAAAAGTTGGGGTCTACCGGACGAAATCCATAACTTACTTAATCTAAATGTATGCATTTGTATTTTCATCTACTTTTATTGAAATTCTTAACTTTTTCATTCGTTGAACCATACATGCTCGTGATCAGTTCACAATGTTAGGTTTAAATTGAATTTGAGTATTTAGAGTAAGTAATAAAGCATAAAAGAGACCAAGCTTAGGGTTATCATCAATGCATGGACTGGCAGATCCATGTATTGTGTTTAAGCTATTCATTTCTTTCTGAATTCTAAATGTATGATACTGCGTAAAGTGCGGTACAAATATACGGTATCAACATAAATAGGTGATTGTGAGGTAATGTTTGTGGCTGTACAACGCCACTTCCACCACTTAAAGATGAGCTCACCAAATTAATCCCGGATAATCGATATGAAGAAGAGATTGAATCCTACTAGGAGCTACTTTGGCCATATTCTAAAGGATGTATCTTAGAAGAATTGGAGGAGAAAGAGGAGTAACGTGCATGAAAAATGGGAGTGTGTTGGAGTAAAGAAAGAAAGCCTCGGGAGATGGCGGCCCACAGGTGCGCTTTAGCATAGAGGATTGAAAGACGAAATGCGCCTCAAGAGATGCTTCAAAGGAAAGAGATAAAAAAAGAAGATAGGTGAGTGCTTTCGGTGAAATTGAACGGGTGCATGATGGGAAAGAGAGACGAAGATGCTGTCCCTACCTTTAGATAGCGATTCTCCCTTCCTTTTTCTAAAGTCTCGCGCAGACTTTCTTATAAAACATCAAATCTCATTACGGCACCTTTTCAATGCCCATCAGCCCATTGTCTCTTATCTTAACGTTGACCATTTCAGATAAAGAGGTTGAATATCAAAACCTACGCCACCAATCTCTGATGCACGTAAGAATGTTGAATATTATCAATTTGGCAAAAAAAGAAACTGAGGACAGAACTGAGCAAATACCTCTTCTTTCTGAAATGAATCAAACATTTCTGATGCGGTTAAGCTCCGTTTCGACGTGCGTGATTCAAATAATGACCGATTTGATGACGACATGGTGTCCAAACTTAAAAATTCTCATGAAATTCTCAAGGAAGGGAAACTTTTTCTTTACACAACTTTACTGTGTTACCCTTTAGTATTTTTTAACATATGAATTGAACTATGTAAAACAAAAACCTAATAAAATCATTGCTTCTTGGCTGAGGATAATAAAATTACCTCACGCCTTATTAGCACAATGTATTAGAGATTTGCTGCATCTGTTTATAGGTCTTTAGCATTGAAGTAGTACGTAGCGAATAATGGGAGAAGTGGGTGAATGTTGAACCGTAATAAGCGTAAATAGGCATAGTGGATCATATTTGTCTCAATCGCACCCTAAATGAAGAAATTATCGAGTAAATACACAAACAAGATTCTCTATTTTGCCATAAAAACTATAGATATGCAGGTTTAAAAAGTTCATAGATATTTACGTTACCGAAAATTTCTTTGAAAAATAATTCTCAAAGAAGAAAAAATATTAAGGCTGACGCGGAAAATATCAATCGAAAAGGAAAATATGGTGAACTCGGGGATGAACAAAATCATAGACTCTAATAGTCGATAAAGCAAGAAATAAGAAAATAAACAAATCATCTCTTATGATTCACAAGCTGTGCCCCGAAAACAAGGAAGTGAGTGGCTTGTTATTTCCAATTTTACACGTTATCCAAAGTGGGTTCATTAATCGATAAACTTTTTCCCCACAATACAAACCTTTGTGTTTTTATATGTCTGCTTATCCTGTTTGTATGTATTACTTTAATTTATCAAGTAGACTGCCCATCAGTTTATATCCACTGTTTGTACCAATTACCTTGAAAGAGAGAAAGAAAGTTGGAACACGGCTGTTAATGAATTAGAGGTTTAAAAACACTTCCTTTGAGGAGACTTCCAGAAGATGGAGGCCTTGTCTCTGAAATGCACATTGGGACTTCCCAGAAATCGGTAATCCGGAGCTTTCCCGAATGTATGCGAGTTCCGCCTACCGAAATACGGCTTACGGAGTGTTTTTAAACCTCTAATTACCTTATCTTGCCGGTTAGTTTGGATATATTGATTTAATTTTCTAGATGTAAATTAATTGTAGTCAATTGTTTCTGGTTGCTAGGATTATAATGTAATATTACCAGGTGGAAGAGAGGCCAATCTGGCCTGACCTCGCCGTAAGTCTAAAATAACAATAATAAGCCATAAACTAGGGATCTAGCTCCTCGTGACCTACCGTCAAAGATAAACAAAGTTAATAAACATAAATAAATCAACAATGAAGAAACTAATGAAATGTGAATGATTAAACGTATAAAAGTGTATTTTCTAAAAATACAAATGAATCAAAGGTCGAACGAGATAAAGCACTATTATATAAATAAGATATGTGGTAAATGAAAAATTCTGTTTATTTTATATTTCTTCGAGGCGGATGTAAATGGAATTAAATAATGTGTGGTTTAGTGTGCCGCGAAGTTTCATTTAATGAGTTGGTTTACCGAGGAAGGTTATATTCAGAAAGGTTGGGAAGCACTGAGCTAGAGAAAGGCCGGAACTTCCCTCTCCCACTTACCGGCCGGTTGCACTATCCGATTGAGCTACCGCGGATAAACAACCCTTCCTTCGATTCTGGGACATGGTGCGTTACAGAGCAATAAAGGTTAAAGCAACCGTCCGGAAAATAAGAGATGCGAGTTTGAGCCCCGGCAACGCCAGAGATTCTATTTCTGTTATTTCGTTGACATCAAGCATGTCTACTCATGGCTTTGTCCTAAGAATAGCGATTTATGGAATTCTTTCCCTCTTTCCGGAGCGTCAGAAGATATACGAGTAAACTTGGAAAATGAGAAGAATATGCAAAAAAGAGTTTATAATGACTGGGAAATTAGCGAACGGAAGGGAAGGAAGTTGTATTATTCATGTGAAAGGTTGGATGGAATCAGAATGACTAAGACTGAGTATAATGAGATGTGTGGGATACTTAAGGAAGAAAAGGCATAAAAAGCTGCCCGAATCAGGTGAATGAGAGCTCATAAGAGAATAGGCGCAAGTACTTTGAATAATCAAAAAAAAAATACAGAAGAAGAATCCACTACTCCGATGCGGGATGAAAGAAATGTGTTCGTAAACTATGTGATAATACAGAGAATCGACAAGAACATATACCTGCTAACCCAAAACAGGAAATCTTTCCTGTTATAATTTTATGGATGGGAGCTTTCAAATAAAATCAAGGAACTCGTTTTGTAACTTCTCCACATCCACTTAAGTACCCTGCAAGCGGCCTTTCGGCGTGTGGCAGGGCGTGAATGCTCCGTTATTCCCATATCGATTATTTTCGCCTTTCGATAGTGAAAAAATTAATTTTTGAAACGACTTGTGCTAGCATTTATTTCTCTGATTTTTCTCTCAGAATCAGAACGGTCTATGTAGCAGGGATGACGCATAATATCACCTACATTTTACAAGAATGTACCTTCTCTGAACTTTTAAAATAAATTAAGACTTTGTATAAATCTTCTGAATGACCCAGTTTTGGAACGGATTGAAGAGAAATTATCAATCATTAACATGATAAAAAAAGGAAGGCAAACTGGTTGGGGCACGTCATGATTGCCTACTGATTACAGAAGGAAAAGTAAGAGGAAAACGCAGGAAAGGAAGACGAAAGTTTAACATGTTAACAGACTTGCGAGAAAACAGAACTTACCAGGAAATGAAAAAGCAGGTACAAAACAGACAAGTTTGGAAATGCTTAGCTGCAACCTATCCCAGGACAGATCGATTCTGACGGTCATGATAATAATGATAAATCTTCTATATTCTAGAAAGTCCCATCCTGCGTCCTGAAGCATTTGAGTAACACTCACTGATTTGTCGTAACAATTTTTTGGGAAACGTATCTAGCAACTGTTTACAATTGGGTAAATTAGTTTAACCGTGGCCTTGCATCTACAAAAGATGAACATCTTCCGGGACGTCCAGTGGGAGTGACTACCCCCGAAATGATTGACAAAAACCACGATATGGTTTTGAGTGATCGAAGAATCTAAGTGCGCGAAATAGGTAAGACCACAGGCATATCGCAAGGTACAGTTTTTTCAATTTTGCACGAAAAATTGAATGCAAAAAATTGTTACGTAAAATCTCTGCAAGATGGGTTTGCCCTCAGAGGTGAATAAATGCAATCGTGTGGTCGACTCTGAGGGTATTTTGACGCAATACTGACGAGTTTCTGCGTCGATACATAACTGTGGACGAAACATGGATACATTACTACACTTTAGAGACAAAGGAACGGTCAAAACAGTGGTGTTTTGAATGCGAACGGGGTCCGACGATGTCGAAGACGGTGAAATCGGCCGGCAAGGTGATGGCCACGGTTTTATGGGATGCACTAGGAATCATCTACACCAATTATGTGGAAAAAGGTCAAACGATAACTGGAAAGTATTATGCGTCGTTATTGAACCAGTTGATCCAAGAAATAAAGAAATAACTTCCTCATTTGACAAAGTAAAATATCCTCTACCATCAAGACAATTTACGGGTGCACGCCTGCACAGTTTCGACGGCCAAAATTATGGAATTAAAGTTCAAATTATTACAACATCCACCGTATTCACAGAATTTGGCCCCTAGTGACTTCTTTTTATTTCTTAACTCAAAAAAATAGCTCGGCGAACAACGGTTATTGTCGAACGAGGAAGTCATCGCCCAAACAGATGCCCAAACAATTGGGAGGTCCTCAAAATGCCTATTTTGAGGACCTCCCAAAATCCTACTTTTTGGACGGCTTAGAAAAGTTGAAGAAATGCCTGGAAAAGTGTATGGAGTAAAAAGGGGATCGTGATAAAAAATTTTTTAATCTACACAAAATAATTTGTTTCTCTATCCTTTTCTAAAGAGTCATTGAACGACCCCCGTAACATGTTTTACGTTACGTTAAGAAGTGAGACGCTCTCAATTGTCTTGGCGTTCACTTGGTGTAGAACTGAGTTAACATAAATGCTATTTCGCATAAATAACGTTCATATAAAATAAGAACGTCAAAATAATATTACGTGTGATTTAAGGGTCTTTAAATTCAATAAAATGGATTTTACGCTATATACGAGTTATATGTAGGAGTAAAGAAAAATGCTGCTGACGAAATTTAAACGAAATACTGCCTTCATCGATCTTTAAAGAAAGAGATATCTAACAATAACAGTATTATGCAAATTATTCTACTTGTCGGATTGTCAGAAATTAATAAAACATATTAATTTAATTAATATTAATATAGTTTTATGTTAAGTATAGTGGTGAGACGCGCTCAATTGTCGCCGCGCTCAGTTATCACGCGCTAAATTGTCGCGCAACCGTCCAATACCCCACAGGACCACTACGATAACAGTGAATCCGTAAATAAGGTAAACAATACGCTTTAATGCCAAATTTTCGAAAACCTAATACAACGCACACGTTCGGTATCAAAAAGTATCATGGTCATTCTAAACCAGCTAGTTGCAATCAATTAACAATAATTTCTTATAAACACATCTATTATTATTATTAGGAATTAATTGAATTTGAATGGAGAGGAAAACGCCCCTGTAAACATATTGGCAGTCTCGTTAAATATTCATACATTAATTTGCCAATCGAAAAAATTCACTGATGCGAAGCATAATCTGCTTTAAAATTATAAACATCCGCCTTTGCCAATTTAAGTCGCCAGTTTGTTCGAATGAGCTACTGAATATCCTCCTTTTTCTACGTTAATGGCGACATTTTCTGTAATTTAATTCGTTCTCGACTGTTTAAGGTAATTTGGCCGAAGATTTGCTTATGCTTAGAGTGCGGGTAGAAGTGAAGCGGTGTATTTGGTGCGTATAAACATTATCAGAATATCATAAAATGTGACTAATAGAATAAACATATGGAGCATAATATATAATTATGATATCAAGTAGAGAGGCTCAAAGGTTGAGAAATTGAGGAATTGAGACGTTTTACAACTAAGAAATAGATTTTGGTGCTAATTGTTTCAATAAATGATCGACATCATCAGTTTCTTTCTAGAGGTGCAATAGATTCTTTCAAAGGAAAGCATATTTCAGTTTGCTTTATATAATTAAGTCTTACAACACCTCCTCGCAGATGATTAATTATCTTCATTAAAAAAGCTATTTTAATTATTGTAACCATTCTTAATATTATTATTATCTGAGATAACTAAATCGCATCTCCCAAGCCTCCAAACAAAATAACGGACGTAATCGTATGAGACATTGAGGGAGTCGCCGAGATAAAAGAACTGTCTCGACGATTTCCCTCATGTTGCCTTTTTCAAGTCCTCCTCTCAACCAAGGATAAAAATGAAGACGCGGAAGATAAACTCTGTCTTCCCATTGGTCATGAAAAGCATCTCCGACACAGCGGGAGGTCCGAGCTAAAGGGTTTGTTTCTCGCTCCCTTGGAGCTCTCCTGCGAGGCAAAAAAAACTGTGGCTGTGTGGACCTTATTCTGTGTTGCGAATGAAAAGATAACTTATTTCTATCGATCGTTTTCCGCCGACTGAATCCCAGCACACGGCGATGGAATTTCGCGTGGAATGTAGTTGCTCTGAAAGTTATTTGGAAAGATAAGAGATCCGCTCCGCGCTTGTCGTTGAGACGAACAATATGCTACCGATTAGTGGAAGATTTTGGATCAATAGTTACCTCTAAATATTCCTCTCTATCGCTTTTTAATTTGCTCTTTGCCAAATAAAAACAGCGTCTGAAAGTAAAATATTTAGCCGGCTAAAGAATTTCTAATTATTTTGAAAGAAATTTTCAATGTATAAATCGTCAAGAAATGAAGTACGCCATCATAGAAAATTTCGCTTATAAAAATTTATCTTATCATAAGTCAGATATATCTAAATTTCAAAAAGTACCGGAAATGTTTCCTTATTCGCAACCAAAATGTTAGTAACGACCACATAACCTGTTCAAAGCTACCTAGTGGACTAATCGGCTCCAGCCACGATAAAAAACACTTTAAAGAAATCAAAAGCTAGTAAAAGTAGAAGTTTTATGCGACTAACTTTTGCCTTGCCTGAGGGAAGAACATCTTACATCTGTTAGTTGCGAAGCTTAGTGTTGATCTGCTCGCAAAATATGCATTTTTGACCGCGAGAAACCAAACCGTGGAGTAGAATGAGGAAACTTACAATTCTTCAAGAGTACGGCTGTTGATGCAAATGGAAAACTCACACATGGTGTATCTTCTTACCTAAGAAGAAAAATGAAAGAAAGAATTAGTTTTCCTTTAATTTCATAGGAGATACTACTGAAAATACTGCAATATGCATTACGCATTTTATATTACCCAATCATAGAGAGCTTGAGAAAACTTACTGAGAATAATAGTTGGAGAAGCCTTAGAAGATTTCTACAAAATAACACAATCTTCTTCGATCAAGAGATCTTCCAACATGTCCTTCACTTATTTGCTATCTTATCATCAGAATCGGAGAACTTTCTAGATCGTGACATGGAAAAGTTTGCAACAAATCCATTCTGATCCACATTCTTATTTCGTAAATTTCCACTGACGAATAGTTAACTGCGATTGCATTGGCAGTATTAATCATCATTCGCGACCAAAAATACAGCAGTCTTTTCCCCTAAAATTTGGAGAATGCAATCCCAACGGAGGCGTACGTCAAAAAAGGACGGGAAAATATGTTGACTTATAGTGGAATGAGTCACGGTGGCTATACGTTTTTTACATACGTGAGTTTTCTACCTTTCGGTGGGTCATATGCTCTAATACCTCGCGACCATTCCTCCTGATAACTTACTCCACCTTTTATGTTGTCTAACATCTTTTGTCTTTGCCTTCCCCTCTGCTGTTCCCTTATATTCTTTCCTCAATAACATTCTTTAGCAATGTCTCTCCTCTCAATATTTCACCTTTTCCATTTCCTCTGTCGACGTTTACTTACGTCTATTAAAACACTCTTCCCTGACTATCTCTAGTACTTCTGAGTTTGTTTTTCTAGCAACCCAACTCACCCTTTCCATTCTACACACGTTTTGTTTGTAGTATATTTTCTGAGACTGTTCTAGAGAAATAAGAACTTGGCTGCCCTATAACTGTCTGATTCGGCTATATTTCAGCAAAAGAAAGGAAGAGGCAAAAAACTTAAAGACAGGCAAGCTAAAAGTAGTACAGAGGTATCGATGTAACCACAAGGAAAGTGAGAGAACTATTTTTTCGTGTTCTCGAACTTTCCTTTCGCTTTTTTAGCCACTCCGTTGAAATTGCGAATAACTATTTAGCGACAAAAAATTCTTTTCTACGATAAGAAAGCACACTTTAGAGAATGAATGGCATAATTATTTCCAAGAACAGTTATGCAATTGTTTTTGTGTCTTCGAAGTGAAAATCTATAATTCATAAAATACTTTTTATCATTGTCACTCATTAGAAAGAAGACGCGTTATATTCATTTTTAAATCCGCATAAAAATGTTCACACAAACAACGATTACTACCTTTATATATTACTGGAAAAGTAAAAAAATGTTAGTTAATCATACTGACGGAAACTGAATATTTGACGAGTATGATTAAAGTCGTGCATAAATATCAATAGTCATTAGTATCTTGTACACTGGTAATGCAGACGATATTAATTGAGCATTCATTTCACACGAAGTTCCATTTTTCGGAAAATGTAAACAAAAATTCAATTTTAATTTTCAATTAAAATTGAACTTCTGTTTAAATACTCCGAAGACATGAGCAAAAAAATTCTTAGCATTCAGAAGTTCCTAAGCCTTTGAAAAATTAAGAAGTTACGTCGAATTATATATATCAGCAGTCGTAATCATTCTATGGGATATCCGTTTAGATCTGTTACTTTTAATGAACACTTTAAATGCTATATCAACGATATTTTCGATCGAAATAATACGAATTAGTCCTCAGCGAAATAATTTTCAATTGCGTATACGGCTTTAATTAATGGTTAGATGTAAAAAGAGACTTCCAATCTCGCCCTTAAATAAAGACGTTTCATTAACATTATTGTTCAACCGATATAACTTTGAAGAGAGTAAACAAGTAAATAATGTGAATGAGTACAATCATGAGACGTTTAAATATGCTTTATATGAGATAGAAATTTTAAAACACTACGGAAATAAATGGACATTCTAAAGTACCTACTTCTTTGATTCACGTTGATTTCGAAATAAATTACGTATACACGTAATTACTGGGGTAAATTCAATGTTCACGTCTATTTCTGGTCCCACCGTGAACATCTAAATAATAAAATCCGAAATATCCCTCAAATTTGGCGTATTTTCTTCTTTTGCGTCATCTATGACAAACGAAAGACAAGAAACGTGAACAAACTCTTACTCATTTAGATGCCATCTTTAATGTATGCTAAACAACAAGACGCATGAGCATGACGCAACCAACATGAGACGCATAATCCCGATGGAAACCATCTTCTAGCTAGTTACATAAAATAGCTTTGTTTTGAGTTTCTTTACGTACTTCAGTATGGAATAGCACTAACGCAGAGCCTATCCAAAATAAAGGTTATATACGTAAAAGGCTATTAGGTTTTTAAAATATATCGGAATCGATAACTCAATTTGAGTTAAGTAAGCTATGGAAACACATACATCCTTGACATTAGGGAAAACGATGGAGAAAATTTCTGACGTGATCCGGAATCGAACCCGGATCTTTCTGGGTATAGCAACCGCCCGGTAAGTGGGAGATCTGAGCCCCGGCTACAAAAGTCATCTTTAGTTTTTAGTTCAAGTCGTCTATAAAATGCATTCTTCAAACGTGAAAAATGTTTGAAGCAGAAATACTGTTACCTTCTCCTTAAGAATTTCCTTTAAATCGTTTCATTTCAATCTTCTAATTTTCAATCATTTCAATTTCCCTCTTTCATCCAAATCATTCACAATGATGCTATTATCAAAAGTGTTTTCATTGATAATACAACTCTAAAATGGGAAATACGAGGGAGGAAGCGCAGTCCTTCTCCCACTCACATTTCTCCATTCACTCAAGCGGTTCCCCTCTTTCCCCAATCCTAAATTACAGCTCTAATCTCCACTTCTTTTCTGTTTTAGAAACCACACAAATCCGAATCCAATACTTGGGGAAATTATCGGAAATCTGAATGTTCAATGAAACCTTTGACGCAACTCCGATTATAAGTGAAGACATTAGGCGTAGAATTGGCGGTATTTGCAAACGGTTTAACGAATCGGATTCAGCTTCGGTTTTCGCGAATGATTACTTTCGCAACGGATTTTCTCCCTCCGGACACTCGAAAGCTAATCAATGCTAACGAACTTCTAAAATTCAATGAAAAACTATATGCGATAAGATTTCGAAACTGACTTATGCAGATGAAAGCACGACGAAAATCCCGATCCAAAGAACAATTTCCAAATTAAAAATCTTCCTTTAAATTCGCCAATAAATGTTACTTTCGAGTCGAGAAGACACCCTGTCATCATCATTTCTCAAATAAACACGATGATGATGATGGCTTAAATAGGCGAATTTTTCGTCTAAAAAGACCACTCACAAATGATTAACCTTTTCCAAGTCACAATCACAAACAACCATGCCCTAAACAGGAATCGAACCCGGCGTTGCCAAGCAAGCACTCTAATCACTACACGACCGAGGCCGATTTGCGGAGCAAATTTTGAAATTTTATTTCATGAAATTGAAATCAAATCATGATGATGATGATGATATTCAAATGATGAAATTGATTTCGTCGTAAATATCAAATGGAAGACTAAATCTTTCCATTAAAGTGGGATGGAAAGTTTTTCAAATACCCGAATTTATTTACATGCGATTGAGTTACACAGAGAACGAGAATTCTTGAGATTCTTGAGTACTGGACAAATAAAAATGGAAACCTTAAAGTTACCACGAATGAAAAACTGTAGTTAACGAGCAAACGTTGTTATTACTTTATAATTATTTAACATAACACATATTTATAACGAAACCTCTCCAATAACTGAGCAAAAAATAATGCCAACATCTACAGTATGGACAGGGTCCAATTCTATTACAATGTATATAATGTATGCCTCTTCGCCTCAAATCACCAGCCATGAGTTACAGCGATCAGAAGTTACTAAAAGACCACATCCTACGCATGTCTACATCCTACAAAGGCTACTTCCTTCCAAATTAAGGCCAGCTCATTCAAAAAGCCTTCCTTGACAAAAATACCTACAGTTCATTTTCATCGCCCGAAGAGTTTCCTTTGTGAGCCCTTGCTTACAAAGTCCCCTAAAACGGCTTGGGAATATATCCTGGCTCGATAGCTTAATTGGTTAAAGCAACTACCCGGAAAGCGTATGTCTCCAGGTTCGACTCTTACTGACAAGTTTATATTTTGCTTCTTCTACTAACATTTACCCTTAGGCTGAATCAAACAAAAGGGTTAATTGAACAACATTTGAGTTACGGCGATGAAAATTTGTAAATCATATGAAATGTTTCTTATGAAATCATATGAAATGTCCCAAATGAAAATATTTCACTTGACACCCTTTGCTGAGCACACCAGCGCAACGAATGTGTTCATTTCAAAATAAGAAGTTATTTCATCGGGTGTATTCTAGGGTTTTAGATCCCACGGAGGCGTTTTAAAAAGACAGAATTTCTTCACAAAAGGCATATATTCATCCACGAATTCTTCCAAAATTCACGAAAATTCTGGGAAAACGTTGAGAAACCGAGAATGAATAACCACGGGTTTCAGTTGGCGAAACTTTTTTCATTCAATTCCCTCGTGAAAAAATTAGATGGAAAACTTTACAGAAAATAGTTGCAAGAACTGCCCCCGAGAAACTGGATGCATAGAATTCTTCAGCAACAGCTTATTATTATTCTAACTAATTCTAAACAAGCGATTCTTCAAGCAACAAATTCCATTTCCTTATTTCTCGACAATATCTACTTTTGCTTTACAATTTGTTTTTTCGATTCTGCTTTCTAATTCCTCTCAAGCACATACTGTTTCAAAAGTATCCCATTTAACGTGGGCTAAATTCATTTTAGGACGTAATTAATGAATCATGGCTAAGGCTTGAGGCAAGGCAAACTTCATACCCTCTCTCTTCTCTGCAAAATCTTAAGGGGAAATTCTCCTTTCTACCTGTCATCTTATTTCCACATTTTAAACTCTTCACAAAGTCTAGCAACACGCTCCAACAACAAACTAACGATACAGCGCCACACGTGGATAGCAAATCCTTTCTTATTCATGGTGCCAGATTGTAGAATACAATTCCATATGATAACCTTACTGAGAAATCACCCTCCTCTTTGAAACGACTAATATTCAAATACCTTTTTGAAATTGAAAATCGGTGTATTCCTTCATCTTAACCTGACATATTGAATACTTTTTTATTTATTTTTTAGTTTCGCGGTTTTTTTCCGCTCCTCTTCTTTTGAGGGCGTCAACCACGTTTTACTTACTAACATCGAACCACACGGCGAAGTAGGTTGAAATCTGGGAGTTTGATGGATGAGTTTAATTTTATTCCATTTTCTTATTAACTGTTCCCAGTTACCTAGTCACGTGTAATGCTATCCAAATGTGCCATCGCCGTTTTTTATAATGGGGACATCTACGCTAAAATCCAGTTAGAACAATTCCAAGGTAACTTCAGACGTTGAGTATAGGCACGTACTGAAGAACAA
>KZ308521.1:271466-387982 GCA_000376725.2 Ladona fulva
ATATATATATATGATTTGGAATGGAGGAAGTGGGTCAAATATTGAGAGGAGAGGGATTGCTGAATGATGAAATCGAAGGTTGAATGAAAGGGAAAAGATGGAGGGGAAGACAAAGGCAAAAGATACTAGATGACATAAAGGGTGGGATGAGTTACCAAAAAACGAAAGAAATATAATCGAATAGGGAATATTTATATTTCCCTATTCGATTATATTTCTTTCGTTTTTTGGTAACTCATCCCTCCCTCACTCATGCTCTCAAAGAGGGGTTTTGAACCCCAAAACTACTACCCAATTGTAAGCCTCTGAATTACTTGCATTACATAAAGATTTCATGTTAAGACTTAATATTTAATCTAACTACCCAAATTTGGTATGAGAATCGGGAAAAACTATTTTCTTCCGTAAGATCATAATGCGTATTCCTTGAACAACGCACGATAAGGGTGATTTAATCAACTTTTCTGTGCATACACAGATCCTTTCGTTAATATATTGGACAGAATCTGTTTGTAACTCATTTTTATAAATTATAAGATTGAAATTAATTTATCGCTACATCAAAATTAACTATCTATAGATATTTAGAAACAAAGCATGGCTCTAACCTTCATTGAATCATCACTATGAACTGCAGTTACCAAACCTACGCAGAAGGCTATACAACGAGCCATTTAGGTCGGTAGCAAGTTAATACCAAAAGGTTTCAAAATTCTAAGGTTTAAATTCAGACGTAAACTGATCTTATTTCGAAAAAAAGGTTTATTAAATTTAAATATTATTTTACATAAAATTTCTAGAATTCCTTAACCAACTTTTTGATTCAGCACTGCTCAATATGATGCAGGAAGGAAGAAGATAATGCACGGGAAAGATTGAATCGCCCATTTCCAGGGTGTTGTATTTAAATGTCAATTCATTCAACATACATTCAGCCAAAAATATTTACACCATTTTCGTTCGAATTAAGAGGGAATGCAGCCTCACTGGACCAAATATCTCTTCCATAATTCCCTATCCTTCCAAGCTTCTCTTTCAGATACCACATTCAACGAGCTTTCACTCGGACCTTCTCCTCTCCCTTTAAAACCACTCCATTATCAGCCACACTCTGCGAGTCGAGCAACGCCTCCGTACTGTCCACGCAGCCTCTCCTCCAGTCTACATTCTCTCATCACCCAGTCATTGCTGATCCGGTCTCAATAAGTCTATTGATGCGAGGATAAAAGCACAGAGCAACACCTCGAGTTAACAATAATTCATGCATTTACTCACTACGAAAAGTGAATGCTAATTTCTATCACGTAGATCGTAGCTCAGGTTGCCAGGCCGGGAAAAAACACATAACTTACCTGAAAGAGAAAGAAACATTTGTTAATAATCTTCCAAAAATTAATAAACCAATACAAAATTTATTAAACAACCTCACGATTAAAGGAAACAGAGAGTAACTTAAGAATTGATGCCTTCCTCTTTCCTTCATACTTTTGCATATTTGTACCTTGAATTAAAGGAAAAAGGAATAATATGAGCCCCTGTCGGTAATTTGGGCCCCGCGCTTATCTTGAGAAGTAGCAAACACGATGTGAGGCAATGGTTGGAATTACTAACTGAACTTCCTACTTTTATACGGACAGAGCACTGGGGTCGGTTAAGAATAATCTGTGGACACGAGAGTCATCTTCGTGTTTTAGCGCTGAAGCAAACTTTAGAAGGTAAGAGATTAAAGCAGCATTTCTGCCAACTTCTGCACGTATTCTCTTGATATCATCATTAGTATTCATGTAAAAGGCCTTATCTGCCTAATTTTACAATTAAGTTTTCTATAAGTGTTAGAAATGACACGAATTGTAAGGTTTCTTTTCCAAGATGGCGAGGGAGGGAATATGGGCCCCAATAGGTGTAAGTACGTATTTATAATACGGGCCCATGTGAAGTAGCCGATGTTACAACTTCTGTTATACATGCCGCAAAAGCAGTTAGGGCAGAGGAAAACTTCGGAATCAAAAACTTGGAACAAGGATGATATGGTAGAGGAAATAAAATCCGTAGCTGAAAAAGGACTGGTCTAAAGAAGGCAGCGAAGACATTTTCCGTGCCTAGGGCACCCTTCAAAGGCTGGCTCGTCTTAAAATGCTACTCATAGGGAAACCGATTATGCTAGACTTAAATAAAAGAGTAACTCGTGCAGTATCTGCTTACTCTACTAATAGGGGCCCATATTACCGGCAGAACAGTTTCGTGCATTAAAATACATCACTCAACTCATAACTCTAAATTTACAGAGCAAAAAGACACATTCTGGAAAAGATAAGAACCAAAAACAAAGTGATGGCCCATACTACCACCTTTTCCTCTATATTTTTATTCCCTTTTGTATTAGTCTCTCAGTACTTCTTTCGCTCTTTTATCGCGGGTTTCTCTGCGACTGTTTACCACAACTTAGGATTTTCTCCATCAACTGCAAATGCCCAGCCTAAGATTATTTTCGTACCATTTTCTCTAAATGCTCTAAAATAATGAAAACGACGTATGAAATTATGAGAATTATAATTCTGATCCGATTATTTATCAATATATTTTCCGCCAATCGGGTTTTTTAACAAATTAATGTAATCCTTGAGTTGTCATTTAGCCTCACTAGGAGTGAGGTTTTGTACGGCCTAAGTGTTTCTATACTATCCCACTCCGGTTATGGGTATCTTTGAGGGCAGGTGCCTCTTCATCCTTTCTTTAATGCTGACAGTTCTAGAATTCTAGTTGTTTTCTAGTTATAGAGTTCTATTTAGTACTTCCTTTTCTGACACAATCAAATGAACTGTTCTTAATTTGAACGTTTGTTAAGTTCGCTATACTTACTGTATATTGTAATTATAGTGCAAAATTCGTATTTTCGTAAATTTTCGCAGATGTGATCCACGTCGTAAAAAACACGATCAAATGAAGTATCGTTTAGAATATCGGTCGCCTAAACTTTGCTGTAAGTATTCCACACAATTCCGTTAAAAATACTGCGTCCCGGAAAGGATTAATGATTCTCTGCCGTACATACGTGCACAATGATGATATTTTAAGGGTTTAAAAAGTATTGACAATCGCCACCAAATGAAAAGGGGCATCCCTTCCATTCCACTGCCAACAAGAAACTAAGATCGCAAACATATTACGTAAGCTATACGATAGCAGTTTATCCAAAAAGGAGGCGAAAAAAGACTGCCATTGAGGAAAAGCACCCGCAACTTACTCTGAGCTCACGTAATAGCGTGACTGGTGTTGGAAATCACATTTTAGATGAGTTGCTTTAAAAACCTCTCCCCCGCTGCTCTCGTTTTCTCTCTCATTATCCTTTACCACGTACATTACTTCACCTACGCGAGATAAAATCGTTGCCCCGAGCTGGAATAGCAAAATAAAGAAAAACTCTTCGTCTTAAAAGTATTCCTAAAACTTATGGCACTCGCACGGAGGTCGATTCCTGGTGAGGAAGAGTCCAATTCGGAGAAACAGCTCCTGGCGGGGGTTTGGGGTGCTACTACGCGTGCCACCTATCGAAGATTTCAAAAGCTCACGAAAGCGGCGATTGACAGGATTGCGGTAGGAGGAGTTGGTACACAGATGTGAAAGGGGGTGTGTGAAGACACTTTTTGAGAGAGAAGGAATAAGAATACCGAAAAGAGTATCATATAATGATGACCTCTTAATACACATTCGTACGATTGACATATATGTCTGTCCTACAATTAACGATACGGTATTTTTACAAAGTTCTTTCAAGATGTTTTAAAAAAGATAGTGTGTCTGTTGGAAGGCGTAAAACAAGACCGGAGAGCGGAAAGAACCGCAGATGATACACGAAAACGGAGAAACCCTACTAATAGCAACATCACGCATATTCGGGAGTTTAAAAAGCTCATCACACTGAGACAGTTTATATGCAATTCTGGATGGAATTGCGTAGTCGTGAATAGTTGCCGTTCCCTTACATTTGAATTGTATACATAGCGAAAAAACCGTGATTCACCAAAGGTACCCGTTTTCGGCATCTTGGTTTAGATATTTCTTCGCTGTTTTTCGTCTGCGCCGGCGAAAACATGCCAGAAAAATAATTTAGAGTTACCTTTAATTTGGTGTAAGAGTTATCCATAGGTGTCATGAGTTATGTTTGAAATAAATTAACCAAGCCCAGGGGCATGTAATTGAAAATCCGATAGTAGGTACTACGACACAGAACAGCCATACCATAGCAAAGCTTTCCCTTCTTGTCAGAAAAAAGGAAAAATAAAAACAAAGTCAAGTCAGAAAAGGCAACGACGACACGCATCTATGTTCCACCAACTTACATCTACATCTACATGTATACCCTGCAAGCCGCCTTACGGCGTGTGGCATGGGGTGAAAACACCGGGCGTTCGGACTATTTTTTTAGCCTATTATTATCACGTATAGTTCGCGGAAAGAATGAATTCTTAAAAAGACTCGTCCTAGCATCTATTCTTTAAATTTTTTAAGTAAATTTAAATTGAAATTTAGATTTAAATAGAGTGCACACAGATATTAATCAGTCGATATCGGAAGGCGCGACTTCCTGAAAAGACACTGCAGAATAAAAGAAACTTTGTACTTTTCCGCAGGGACTTTAATTCGCTATCGGTTTCGTAAGCGTGCTTACATCTTCAGGATGTAATGTAGATGTAAGTGCGCTTACGAAACTTGAAGATATAAGTACGGAACCGGTAGCGAATTGAAGTCCCTGTGGAAAAGTACTAAGTTTCTTTTATTCTGATATTAATCAGACTCAGCATGGGTGTCTACTTTCTACTAAGTATACTTTCGCAAACTTACATATCCACGTTAAATATATCCAGCAGTCGAAAACTCACATTAGACAAATGTAATCTCATACAATCAAGTTGGTTGAAACGATTTTTACACATATATTCATAAATCGTACCCGCTTTAACTCATTAGTATTAGCTTTTGTGTTGATTGATATTTGATCTTAAAACAAATCGATTATCTTCAAATCGTTTATCACTCTACCGCATTTAAATAAAGAAACAGCGAACAAATATTCCCAGGATTTCTCGATCGAAGCAAGAATGAATCATGGCTATGTAATCAGAGACTAGAAAACCCTAGACCTTGATTTTAATACCATTACTCAACTCAGAAGCATCAACCTTGGAGTAAGATGAAGGAGATTTGTGAAAATTGAGTCAAGGAATTGGAGATTAACCATAGAAATGCTTAGGGAAATCAAATATGGGATTTTATCTCGCCACATGACCAAACGATGACGATATTCTCCCGACGATCATGTCACAAGACACGCGAATAATTATGTTTTGAAGGAAATAAATCTGGACCAGGATATTTTTCGACCTTGAAGCTACGAGCTAGATGCATTACTCACTTCTCCGTCCTGCAGAAGTTTTTCTTTTTCATAACCATTGCAATCTTATCTAGATCGACTGAATTTGACGACTTCCTCCCTAGAAATTCCTTTTCTTGGAGAAGAATCTGAATTACTATTGCCTCAATTTTTATCTATTTTCTCACTAGTAAATAATTATTTAAATTTCCGCGATTCACATAATTCTTACGAGTATTTATTCACGTAAAAAGTAATATGGCTGCTGATATATTTATAAGTTACAATCTACAGAATATGGCGGCAAAAGATCTAGCACCTTTTGGTCACAGACTGACTTCCTTCACGGGGGAAGTTTAAGGAGAATTAGGAAAATAGATTTTAAATTAGTTTTGTATTAACAATATTAAGGGGAAAAGAGGCAACAGAATAACTGATTCCGTCTAAATAATTTTTTTTCCGTTAGCATTGGTATGTTGGGGTTTTCGTTGGTTTGTAATTATTCCTTATCCTTCCTTTTCTAAGAGATCAGAATGAGAAATCGAAAAATCCTATCAGTGCGGCCTATTTCTTGCTATCTTCTAATAGTAATAGTAGTCTTCAAATATAATCGATGGGAATTAATGAATATTTTAAAATACCTGCATCATTCAACCTTGCGTTAACCTCGATTAGCGTTGACCGATTCCAATGTAGTGAATTTCGAATACAGCAAGTAAGCTACTAAATAACACCGAGCGAAACTGATAGCGAGTACTCCTGTGACGTCTCACCTCAAATTTCAAAAACTAGAACCCATCATCCTTCATCGGTCATTTTCTATACGTCTAGAAGTTCAAATTTCCGATTCCTAAAAACTTTAACTTATATAAGACTGCGTTATTCATCAGCTTTAAGTGATGACAAATCTGGCGTTAAGCTAACTCGGCTAAAGGCAACAAATCGATGGAATAACGATTAAAAATGTTTCCGTCCCAAGGAGAGAATTAAGCAAATTAATGCCCTTAATTACGCACTGTGTAAAATCGAAACCGCAACAACAAATGGATTCGTTAAATGAATAAATTACAGAATGGACGATGGATGAAGAGAGTTATTTTAAAATGTTTTCCGGCGAATAAATGCGTTCGTCGACTAACAAAAGCACGAATAACCTTTTTCGTTACTCTTCACTTAAGCGCTCACGGTGTAATCATCGTCAATACAAACAGGGAGGTGGATACATTATTATAGAGAGAGTAACATTCGCGAAATAACAGGGATTGGATGACTTGATGGAGTGATGATTTTCACTCCATATATTCATATCGGAAAACTCAAATCCTTTTTCGATAAGGGGGCAGGGGGTGTATTAACACCTTACCCCATCTACCCTATTAGAATCTCTGATTCTATCTCTGTACCGATGAATTTTTCGAAATCTTTCGGCGGTAATCAGATCTTCTCTCCTGCAGTGAGTTCCATGAAGCTACGTTTTTTTGTATACAAATAACGCGGCGGACTTTCCCTCACCAGGAAAGTTGCTCATTGTATTTATGACTGGAAAAGCAGACATTTCTTTATGCAGAATGTATTACCATTTGCAAAGAAATAGTTCATCGACCCTTCTTCAGAAAAAAATTTGTACCGAATATTTCGAATTTTTTTGTTATTTTAACCGAGTAATTATGCACAGGAAAACGAGTAAGGGTGATTTTGCATGGCGTATGGCAGCGGATGTAAAAACAGTTACAAAACATCAATAAACACAATCGAAATGGGGGTAATTATTGGTTAAGGTTTTGTAACCTTCAGGGGTCAGTCGTAACCTTCAGGGGTCAGAATTAAAGTTTCCAACTCCTCTGGGAGTTTTCGATTCCAAGAGTAGGAAATTCCGTGAGGTTAAATTTGAATATCATTACCGTAGATGGTCCTCAATGATGAACAGCATAAATCATACCTGAATATGATCTACCCATAAATATAAATTCAGATGATTTAACAAGATTTTCTTAACGATATCGTGAAAATAGCACTCCTAGAAACTTTCAAAATATTTCCAAATATCTTTGTATAAAGATGGGTTACGTGTAATACACATTGCTCACAAACAAGAGATTGTGGACGAAAAGGTATAGAAGAAAATATGTATGCATGACATCCATTAAGTTTATTGTTTTCAACGTTGAAAGCGAAAAAGCTAAAATACAGTCACAATTATTTATCTATGATACATTTTTGTCTTCGATATATAGACATTAACTTTTTAATATTGTTGTATTATATTGCTGAGTGTAAATCCACTCAGCAGTAGTTTATAGTTCAAGAAACATATTAGAGATTCTACAGGAAGTGCGAATGGAATGCAAAGATTAACAAGTAGAACCCTGAGAAGATGCCCATCTGGAGGCAAAGAAATTGTGTACTTTTTCCTCATTCGTCTAAGTCTCGAATACTGCTACGCAATCTGGGATTCGCATAAAGTAGGGTTCGTTTCAGATTTAGAGATGGTTCGACGTGGAGCAGCCCGTTTTATCAGGGGAGATTTCTGGTTCGACAGTTGCGTTTCGACCATGATAAAATCACTCGGTTGGAGCTTGCTGCAGGAGAGAAGATTTGAATATCGACGAAAGCTTTTCAAATATTCATCGGTCCAGAATTTTTAGGCGAAGTTAAAGATATTGTCATTCCGGTAAACAACGAGCGCGATCTTCGAGAGGCGACAATCAAGCATTTCAAGGAAATAATTGCTGAAACAGATAGTTACTTCTGGTCGTTCTTGCCCAATAGCGTAAGACATGCTAAAATAGTACATTAGGTAAGTTGTTAATGCACCCCCTGCCATACCCTACTGGCGGTTTGCGGGGTACAAATCTAAATCAAAAATATTCCGTTCAAGAAATAGCAATGGATTTTGTTCAATGGGTCACACTTAAAAGTATATTAAGATATATTTCATGAGAATTCAAAGAAACTATACAACGCAATCTGGCCATGATATCAAAGGAAATAAATTTTAGAATTCCTATTTTATATAGCCTCTTGTCAACTCGCAGAAATGGAAAATTCCTACGATACATTCTTTATAATTAGTTGCTTCAATGTCGTAGGTCTAGAATTCTTCCAAAATAGTTAAATACCTTTATTAAGTATATCACGTCATATTTTGAGCCAAAATCCCCGATTTTCTTCTCGTCTTCTGGGAGACTCAACGGATAGTAAAATCATTCCCGGAACTAACGAAAAATCGTAATGTTGTTAGCGGTGGTTATAGAATTTCAAATTGTGACTTAGGTCGCGAAACGAAGGAAGGGAGAAGCCCGAATCTTCTGGATTACACAATAAAATCATTTTTACCGTCCAATGGAGAATCCTGGAATATTCCTGGAATGACTTTCACAAAGAAACAGGCAAACGATCTACTTAAGCAAATCTCCTCTAGGGAAACAATGCAAAGTGAAGCAAATACATTGTATGTACCGACAAGGACTACTTAAAAGAGATGATTCGCAAAGACAGTTCGAAAGAAAATCCTTACTTTAAACTCCGAATTCAGAGTAGAACGCTTCCGAGGGTTCCAAACTCTAAAGCAGCACTTAACTGCGAAGAGACAAACGTAAAACAATTCAATTCTTTCCCGAAGATCCGCCTGACCTTCTCCTCGTATTTGCGATGTAACAGTAGCTTGATGTTTGGTCCCCATCAGCAGGCATTTCCCAATTTATCCGATAGAATGCTCAACGGGGTCCCAGGCAAGAGAGTAAGACGGCAGCTCTTGGCGTTTGAAACGCGAAAAGGAAATGCGAGAGATTTCCGGGAGGAGAGAGCGAAGAGGAAAGCGGGAGATGAAATATTGCTCGATGTGGAGTCGATACAGGAAGCCAAGGAAATTGAAGCCGAGAGAGAATTAAAAGGCGAAAGCAGACGAAGAGGAGGAAAGGCCATGAGCGAAATTAGAACAGGTCCTGAATAATAACTCAACATTTTGACAAACACTTAACAAGTATAGCATCTGCGTCATATGAAATATAATGGTTGCATCTGCATCAGGGGTCAGGAACCTGCAGCCAATACATTAAGAGATCAGACGTCTGCTAATATCTGTCAAGTACACACTTAAGAGATTTTGTACTTAACTGAGCATAAAATATGAATCTTAGCTAAAAACATAAAAACAAAAAATAATTTTAGCACAACACGCGACAAATGTAATTGATTTATTTTAAATTCTGAGAGAAAATTCACAAAAATGCTTCTTAGGCTAAATAAAAGAGATGAATATTACCACATGATCTTTAATTGAGTAGTTCTAAAATCAACTAGCACAATCGGTAGCGCCATATACGAGTGAGGGTCGTAAATATTTGCGGTTATATACACTGCCATTGTACTCGTATTTGTACCTCAGGCAAATAACATTGCACTGATGTTACTCGTATTTGTACCTCAGGCAAATAACATTGCACTGATGTTGCAAGCAGAAAATCTGGCGGCGGGAACCTTCAAGTAAAAACCAAAATCTCCTATCGAACTCAGCAATTGAATTCTTCTTTCTATTGACAACGTCGATATCAGGGTATTTTAAAAAAGGCAAAATGTGACTGAAGATTGACCCAGTAGTCCCACTTGCGATCTGATGGCTTAATGAGCGACACTCCAAAGAAAATACCATTGTCTAGACCGTGCTGGTACCTGGGTGCTATTTATCGGAAAAATGTCTTACTTATTCCAAATGTCAGTGGTTTGCTAGTACCTGATGCATTGTTTCTTAGAGTCAATTAGCGTTCATGTACAATGGCTTACTCTTTCATAATATGGGAAATGTTAATATGGCTAGTGCCATGAAAACAAGCGAGGCACCGCTCGTATAGACATTTCCGTTATCGTGACACATTTGAAGAGAGAAAGCATTAGAATCTGGTGAGAAAATCGAATGAGAAAAGGGCTGAAGGAAATGAAAGAGATGATGAAAAGCAATTGTTTTTCGGAGGCAGGCGGGAGAAGGCGACCTAGATCATAACACCATTCCGAAAAACCTTGCCTCAAACAGAGTTACGACGGAGCGTGCGTATGAATGAAATTCAGCTCAACTGCTATATGCGCATTAAGTAGCAAACAATGGCAAAGCAGTATAGCCGGCGCTTCCACCAGATACATTGCAGATGCTACGAATACTTCGCTTGCCTGGAATACTCGTTAGCGAATCGAGTAAAAAGAAGTAAGTTCCCTGAATAACGTATACTTTCAAGGAACAAATCAAACGAATGTGAAAGGATAAATTCCTCCAAGACCCTTTGACGTAATGTACAGAATGGATTTTCTTTCAGAGTAATACACTCACAATTGTCCGAGTTAATAATTTAATTGCCATCTAATAGTTTACGCCTAACGTAAATCAGCACAACGTGTATTTCGAAAGTCCCCAATGGTTTACACTCCCTAAATTAAAAGTAAAACCCTGAAGCTTAAACCACCCACAAGGACAACTTAATTCTCAGTATTTACGCCGGCGCTTTAATTAAAATTCCCTTTCGGGCGTGGGATACCATTTTTCTCCCCCCTTTAAATTAAAAGCGAAAAATTAAAACGAATAAATATTTCGTTTCCGTAATTCTCCCTTATTTCATTCTGAGTCTCCAGTCGCAGATGCACACACGGCAACATCAATTAAAAACGCTTTGATCAAAAAAATATTTGCAGATCTGTTGGCTAATTATGGAAAAGAATAATTGAGCCGAGGCCACGAGGGAACAAAGTAAAAAGCTCGGATCGAAAAGAACTCTCGCAAACGCATAAAATAGCAGCGCGATACGCAGTGAAAAAGATTTGTTTTCTTCCTCTTGAAATCCCACGGAGAGAAGCATTTTTAATTTTGGTGAGCAAAAGAGAGGAGAGACGGAAAAAAAGAGAGGGGAGAGAAGAAAAACGCGATACGAAAAAAAAGTAAATCCGAAAGAGAAGTGACTTGTGCAAGAGTGGGTATCCCTGGTGCAAACATTAGGAGGCACGGATGAATCCTCTAGTAATGGTTTAGTGACGCATTCCTAATTCACCCCTCGAATAACTCCGCTCTAGCCCCAACTTCCATTTAAAGGCGCAGTTCACAGAACTACAAACTGGAGCAAATTCTATGCCAAAAAGTAGAGGATATTGATTTTATACATACTTCACATTAAGATAAAACATGGATTGACAAAAAAGTAGTGTTTCAACCATTCGAATGTTTGCTGTTCGCGCTGAGGTCTGTATCCGTAATATAGATTCGTTTTTGGATGCTTTCATAAAATTCAGAAATAAAAATCAATATTTTCTGAAAAACTTTTTCCAAGAAAGTTTTATGAACACTGAAAAATATCTCTTTTCGGATAATTTAATATTTTCTCGGTATTCAAGTGCTCACGTTTAAGGCAGGAATCATTAATGATATGCAACTCCTGCGCAGAAGCCCATCTAATTAAAGAGGCAATAACAGCAGATTCTCACGTCCAACGTAAATAAGGAACAAAGAATGTCGCGACAAATTTTCCTTTTCTGCGAAATTTTATTCGTTTATTTTATTAGAAAAATGAATTTCCCTGAGTAAGGGGTTGGAGGCGCAGTGAACGCGTATAATTCAGTTCCCTTTCTTTTCCCTCCCTAAACACGTTTCGCATCGAAAATTCGACGAAGTTCACATGGGTATCGCTTCTCAAGGACAAAAAGCTTAGCCACCGGAAAATGTGGACGTTTAATGGCAGTTTCTTTCTGAAAACGCGTGTCATTAACAGGGGAAAGGTATGAAAGAAAACTACAAATCTTAACATGTATAACTTAAAGTGTACGCATGAATGTACGTATGTCCGCCTAAAACTGAAGAACAAGAGGAAGATTACTTTGAAACTCAAATCTAAATTCTCTTAAATATTAGACTAATACTGTTAATTTCCCAAATATTCCCAGTTTGGGTAACAGGTCATTCGGAGGACCCTCAGTAACAATTACATTCAAATTTCTTTTTTAAGGATAGAGGAAAGGTGTTTTTAACTTTGTACGGTAAAGCCGTGTGAAAAATAGTGATATGACTGTGACCCGAACCCAGGTCTCCCAATTTCCCGGCAGGTATTCTAACCACTCGACTACCATGCTGAGTCATGCGAGAGACCTGGATTCGAGTCCCCAGTCATGTCGCTAATTTTCACACGTGTTATTCCTTGGAATTTCTTTTTTATTTCTGGTTTTTCTCTCAAAATTTGATGCAATATGTTAAATAAGCTCCAAACACTTTAGCCATTATCATTTATTCCTCTAAATTCGTCATATTTTCGACGCGCACACAACTTCAATGTTCTTGAGTAATTTTTTGCTGCTGAAGTTTCATATTTTGGATTCGGAACTAAATTTTCCAAGGGAAAGGTTATTTCACACCAAGGGCACGACAGCAAACTTAGAATTATTTAAACTAAAATATTATTTTTTATTTATTCTGCAATCAGAACAAAATGTTACAATCCCTGAGCAAAGGTAATCAAAGCGATAATTCAGTTCCTTAACTACGGAAGTGACACATATCGCCACAATTACGCACATCAAAGTAATGCGCAAGCGACCGTCTTGATTGCGGCAGTTTCGCCAAACCACTTCATTCAGTTAGATCAGGAAAACGTTATCGCAAAGAAAATGCTACGTGAATGATTACATGAGGTACAGAAGTTGATAAAAGAGGAGGTATAAAGATGAATTAATGAACGACGATCGAAAGCGTGAAAGCCTAAATTTCCGTCACGATTGAGCCATTTTCTATATAAAGAGGTTTCTATTGAAATTTTTAGGAGAGTTCTCTTGGTTTGGACTCAAAAATGGGGTGAAAGTCAATGGAAACGCATTTTTCTGCACTAATAAATAAATGAAGATGAATATTGAGGAAAACGTGCAACGTGGCAACTTTGAAATCTATATGAGAGATATTTTTCAATGTCAAAAATAATGAGCATCATAATCTTTATCTATTTCACTGGCTGTGCATATGCTCAACTTCTTACAATGCGTATGCATAATTATTGAGTTAATTTCAATCCAACTACTCACGAACAGAGAGGAAGGAATCTGTACCTTCAAATAAATTTACAGGTTTTCGTTAGAAATGAGAAACGTGTTATACGATAACCGAATCAGAAAGTTGTATTTCCTGGATATGTCTTCAATCTGCGTTGGCAACTCCGATTTTATTTCAATACTAACTACGTTTAGACATTTTTATGGTACAGATTTGAAGTTATCAATGAAGGTTCATAATACCGACAATGAACACGTCAGGTTTGTGCCACGCGGATTTACACGAAACTTTCAGGAGACGTTACTTGCACACAAGAATAATAGACACGTGTCCGGTCGTTCAACTCAATGCCCCTTTGTTTATGCAAAATATCCAACTGAAAATCGAAGTTGGGCTACCACGCAACGCACGTGCATTGCCATACACATAGCAAAATTTTCCGTCGACAGAAATATTTATCCCGGATTTTTTTCTGAAACAACTTATTTTTACATTTACAGATAATATATAATTTTACATGTGTTGAGTGAAGATCGTATTACCGAAGAAAGCTTTTCGAAAAATCCATCATTTGTAGGCGAAGTAAAAAACATTAATTCCAGTAAATAATGAGTGCGATCTCCGAGAGGTGACGACGAAACTCACAAGGAATTATCACTAAAAAAAATAGTTACTTCTGGTCGTTCTTTCCGCATAGCATAAGAGAAGCTAATAAGGTAGATTAAGTAAGGTGTTCCCCCACTGGCAGCTTGCGGGGTACAAATCTAAATCTTGGTAACACAGGTATATTGATGTATATAATACATAGACAGTAATACAAAAGAAATTTTCCGCCAGGCTTCACGGTTGTCTGGAAAACAATGGATTCGTCAATAACTAATAAATGAAACGAAAAACTAAACTGAAACCAATATCATTTTTTTATTTGTTTTAACTAGAGTCACGTTCTTTTCTTAGTTGAAACAGTAACACGCGAGTGGGTTTGAAATACATAGTGAGAGTGGGTGACTCGCACCTGGGTGACGCCATTTAATGGACGGCAACAGAAGCGTAGTCAGCGTAAGTACAATAACATTACTTGCTGCTTAATTTGTGATACGTCCGACGAATCTAAAAAGATTTTATGTGAAATTAAAGATTGGTAAACACAGAATATTATCTATAATGATCTAAATTTGTCATCTCTTGAAACCAGAAGAAACCATTCTAGTATTATACTGTTGTTCGATCTACTGCATAATAATCTAATAACCATAATAATCTAATGACCTCGTCAGTAAAATAAGTTTCCATGTACCTCCAAGAAACACTAGAAATAACATACTTTTTCCTTGCCAAAGAAAGAGAGGAATTATACCTATTTCTCACCAATATTATGAGCAATGAGAAATTATAATTTTGTAAGAGACAAAATTGACTTATTTAACAAAAAGTTACCTACTTTGAAGAGGAAATTGAAATTATTAACAAATAAATGGTACATTTATATAATCCCTAATTCCTTATAATTTATTGCATGCTTATTGTTAGTATCAAAAGACTGATATTTTATTTATTTATTTAGGAATTACCCGTCGCGATTAGGTCGTGGGACCCGGTGGCAACGGTTGAGGGGGTGCAAAAACAATACTAACTGTCCGGCATTCGCCCAAAGACGGGAGGAAAACCCCTCCAAAAACCTCCCGTAGACAGTACACATTCAATACAACCAATTAATATATACATACAATACATCTGAATAAACATACATACATAAAGTTGAAATTAATTTTCCCACATACCATATTTTGCAGTGTCTATACACATATATACATATAAGTTATACATAGTCGAGTATCCTCGGAATAATTTAAATCCTAGGATTTAGTATCCTATATATCTATTAGTTTTTAGATTAGTTCCTATATACTTTGTTTCTAGATTGATATATATTTTGTTTTTATTTTACATTATGAATTACTATAGACTTCGCTTTAAAATATGTTAACATAATATTGTATTATTTTATTTAATTATAGTAAACTTTTTAAAATAAAAAAAATCAATTCCTTTTAAATTCTTAATTTTTTTAAGTGTTTTCACATATTTACACGTCAAATAATATATTTTGTAAAATGATTTATATTAGTTTCATAAGACCGGAATGAATGTATTTTTACACAAATTATTTCTAACGATGCATTTATTCTACTTTTGTATTATTTTGTATTATTATGGATTTTTACCTCATTTTATGTAAACAATGCAATTTTAATCTCTTTAATGTCATCTGAAATCTTTGTATTATGTAAACATATGAAACATTGTGTATCTCTTATATAATTGTAAATCTTTCTTCGATTTACTATTTTATTTTTCACTTTCTATAATTGCTGATGTAAAATGTAACAGGGTATTTGTCCGTAATAATGATGATAATTATTATTAAAAAACTGGAAAGGATTACGGATAAATTTTTAGATTTAGATTCGTACCCCGCGAGCCGCCGGTGGCGTATCGCAGGGAAGGGGGGATTAACACCTTACATAATCTACCTTATTAGATTCTCTTATGCGAAAACTACGACCAGAAGTGACTGTCTTATTTAGTGATTACTTCCTTGTGAGTTTCTCTGTCACCTATCGGAGATCCGCGCAATGTATAAAATCGCGAAAAGTACCTTACTTGGGGCCTTCTAGAATCGAACCCATGATACCCAGGAGCGATGTCTCATTTATTCCCTAGATTCAAGGTCGGCGACTTTACGCAAAAAGATCGCTGGCTCAGTGACGCCTTTCTTTTAGCTTCAGAAAGTGCCTCTATCTTATTGGTACAGCAATAACATTTTTATTAGAAACGTTCACATTTAATTGCGAAAACTATATTTCACACAAGTTATATCATTTTAAGCTATTCGCATTTCGATGATAATGAAAATGGAAAGTAATGTGAATAATTTATTCATGATGACAATTTACCATGTCAGCAAACGGAACATGCATAACTAATTGTCACTCATGTTTTGTTACCAATTTAAGCTTGGGAACGAAGTCATAAAACATTGATTTTTCAAAGTCTTACAAAATAATTTTTACCCGCAAATCAAGAAATGTATGGTTATGTATGCATGGTTTTGGTATTGAATTGCCGCACCTGTTAAGGTGCGCGGATCTGTATATCGTGTACGTGTAGTCATAGAGATATAAAATGTCGGTGAATAAGTAGTGGATTCGGATGCTGAATACAGAAAGTGCTATGTTGTTTGCCGATGTGGTTTTTCTTCGTCAGATGCTTTTATTTTTCCGTGTTTCTTTAGTTCTACATACTATTCCAGCAGTTCTTTCTTGTTTTTCATTCCTTAGAGCTCTAATACTTGAATACAACTATAAATATCAAATTTCTCGAAGAAAGTACCTCGAAATCAATATGGAAAAGCAACACAATCCTTTTCCTTCGCCGCCGCAATTCGGGTTTTCCTGCTTTTGGAGCAAATGCGGATGAATATTCAGGTCGATAAAATTTAATAAAATCTGTCCGTTATCGGCTTCGAAGTGGACAGTTGATAAAGACTGGCACACGTTTCCCTATTCGAGAGACTCGATCGGCCAAAACAGGAAGTTAGCACCAATAAGAGGCAACATGAGAATAGAGAACATTCACCCAAGCCCAAGGCATTTTGCGCACATTGATTCTTCCTATGCAATCACTTACACCCATTTGCTTCATATACATTATAAATTCATAATCGAAACATTTATTTCAACAGAAAATGTAGATTAAATAAAATCTACCGGATGAAGAAAATAAAAATAAACCAGATAAAAACAGAAATTATGACAACAATAATAAGTATCTTCCATGTTCGAATAGAATAAAATTTCATTACATACGAAACTTTTTTAAATATCAACCTAAATTTCATTACAATTCCGTAATATTTCATCAAAATCGAGGATATTTAATAATTTTAAAATAATTTATAAGTTAACTATTTCATTTTTATTGATTTTCAGAAATGAATGATTTCATCTCTCAAGGGAACCTTTACCACCAGATTAAACGGTTCTTAATAATACAGTTAAAGGGCATTTTATGTTATAACAGTTCTCAATGACACACTTAAAAGTAGGCTCTTTGGCAGAAAGTAAGGACCGATATGTTCCAGTCTTAACTAACGCTGCCTAGTTTCTCAGCCAAACGAGTTCAAAAATCAGCCTTAAATTTCGAACTTTGAATCACTGCTAATGCATCGTGTAGCAGCAATAACAGTGGCGGCAAAGTTGTACCGAGCGAGTTCCATACCAATCTGATGATTTTTATATCCATTTTTTCCTCCGCAAATTTCTTTCCTATTCGAAAACATTTTATCAATTTAACGTTACAATCGGGATAAACTCTTTGCTTTTTTACGCTTGATTTATTTTTAGTTAAATAATACAACCTTTCCGGTAAACAATTTTTCATCGACGGCGATATTTTCAACGCAGATTCTCGCGAATTTTGCACGCTACTATTTGCAATCACTTTAAGGAAGAAAGGGAAATTCCCTAGCTGAGGGAAATTTTATTTCAAAATGGTAGGTACAATAATACCGTGATTTGAAAGAGACTTAAGAAACGGTTTATGTGAAATGTAATCATAAGAGCCTCCAACTAATTAGAATGAAACCGAAAAAGATCCAGTGGGAGACATCTGAATGGACTATCGAATCTCCTAATAGTCGAACTGAAACCATAGCGGTTTCCATTTGAGTATCGAAAGCAAACGAGGGGATTCGAAGAACGAAAATCCCTGTAGATGGCATCCTCTGGCCTCTGTTCATTGGCGACGGCTAAGATTAGAATTCCGAAGAGACAGAGAAAGCGACGTGTTTAAGAAAAGCCGCACATGGAAGAGCGTTGGAGATGACAGGCGAGTTGTATGGCCTCCAAATGTCAGAGGGAGATCGGGTAGCGATAATGCGGAACTCCGAAAGAGATATCGATTCATGGCATGCGTTTATCGGGAACTTGAGATTCTGAAGCTGCTGCAATCCTACAAAGAAAATGTAAGAATGTGTAGCAGACAAAAACCCTATAACATAGGCTTATCTTAAGACTGACGTGTCCAACCTCCATCGGGTCGCATTAGCTTAGACTAATTTGAGGACCTCAAATAATTCTTCTTCCTCTGGCGCTACAGTCCTCCGTGGACCCTTGCCTCCTTCACGACTCTTCTCCAGGTGTTACTATCAGCACAGGCAGTCCTCCAGTTCCTGACTCCCATCATTCCATCTTTTACGAGGTCTTCCTTTTGGTCTTCCCTCTGTGGATCTCCAGTCATCGATTTTCTTAACGGATCTTGCGGGTTCCATTCGGTACAAATGACCATGCCATCTGATCCTCAGAGCCTTATTGAATCGAACGATGGTTTCTCCTTAAATGAGATCCTTTATTTCTTCATTTGTCCTCCACAGTCCGTTTTCATTTCTGGCCATAGATTTTTCTCATCACCTTTCTTTCAAACACATTAAGTATATCTTCCTGCTTATTTGTGATGGACCATGCATCACAACTGTAGGTCACAATGGGTCTTATGACTGATCGATATATTTTCATTTTTCTGTGCATATACAGTATTTTTGATGCCATGAGCTGAGCTCACATAACTCACTCACCAGAATTTATATAATAGGTCAATAACACACCTAAAATAGAATGTTCCATTTCTTGCGATTCTCTTTAAAGTTATCTATGTATGTACTTTTTCTCTAATATTTGTTAATTAAATCTACTTTTTACTTCGGTTATCAAGCTTCAGGATACAAAGATGAACGAAATTTTCCGGGAACAAATTGCTACTGGCCGCAAGAAATGGATGAAAGGGCCGCATGCGGCCGCGGATTGAACAAAAGCAAATTTTAAGCAATAATGGTGTTAGATGGCCGCGACACTTGATTTCTCTTTCTCATTGATATCGTTATTATTCACGCTGCAAAGAAATATCGATTTTTAACGCTACACTTTAAATAACCATTCTAATCGTTATTTTAGTCAGTTCAAGAGCAGTATTATTGATGAATATCTCAAATGCTATTCCAATGAAAACTTTAATTGGAAATTCGCCGTTTTTTAATACATTTTATCTACATCTACATAAGTACCCCGCAAGCCGCCTTTCGGCGTGTGGCAGGGGGTGCAAGCACCATGATTCTACTTAACCAATCGATTGGTTTCGCGTATCATTCACGGAAACATTGAATTTTTGAAACGACTTGTTCTAGCATCTATTTCTCTGATTTTCCTCGCAGTATCAGAACATATGACATAATGCGTCCCCCATGTTACGTAGGCCACGTAACATGGGGGACGCATTATGCCAGCTACATCATCTATGAACGTGCTTTCTCTAAATTTATTAAGCTGAGTTATCCTTTGTTTAAGCCTTCTATCTTCTAAAGGTTCCTATCCCACGTCCTGAAGCATTTGCCTAACACTCACTGACTTGTCGTAACAATTCTTTTCAAAACGTATTGCCTTTCGCTGTACTATTTCTAATTCCCGAAAACAACATTTTTCTGCAGGGTCCCATACACTACACTCATATCCCAGGTGAGGCCTGACCAACGCGTCGTAACTTTTTCTTCGCTTCTACTGATAAATTCTTCACGAATCCGAGTTTCTTAAGCGCTCGACCACATATATTACGGATGTGGGTACCCCAGGTTAAGTTACTGGTGAGTGTTACTCCAAGGTATTTCACCGTTTCTACTGTTGATAAAGTTTGCCCTCGGAGCTTGTACGAATAATCATTGGAATTATTTTCCTTTGGAAGAAGTTGATTACTGAACATTCATCTATATTGACATTTGACTTTTTATTTCCTCCATTTTAGTTAGAGCAACATTCTGATCTGAGACTGATGCACTCGGATGTTATCATAGATTTCCCTCGGAATATTTTTTTCGAAAATTATACTCATACTAGGAAATGGGCTTTCTCGACTCTAATTGGAGTGCAATTAGAGAAAGAATGAGAGCTCATCATGCACATACTTTATTATATATAAGATTTACGCTGTCTGCGCGTTACACTACTGCACTGTTACATCTTGGTCATATACACACGGTCTTTCATGACATTTGGTGTTTCTATACTGTTTTTCATTCTTAAATCTAGCAAATCTTCAAAACTCAAATTTTGATTCCCATCTTTTAAATGTGTATATTTAAACCCACAATACACAAATATACATTTTTATGCCTTAGCAGCCGCAATTTCCTCGCTTCGGCTGGACGTTTTCCAACAAGTTCTTTTATATTGGTGGTTTGAGTAAGTAGCTTTTAAGCTTATCAGCTTTACTTTATCGACGCGGGTTTATCTTTCCCCTCTAATCAAACCTCTCCTAAATATAGAACGCCGCAGCAGTTGAATGGACTTCTCTGGAAAAAAAGCTGAACCATAGAGGAATAAACAGTCATTTTTTGGGAATTTTCTTCATATCGTCATTAACAATCCATTTCTTACGTCATACACGTTAAACCATTAGATTTCGAGAAAAGCTCTAAAATTCCGTTGTTTGTGAGAAAACTAACCGTTGAAAAATTCCAACCAGGTTAGTGTTCTCAGTGGAGAACCCTAACCTGGGTTCTCGCTTTGCAAAGAATAACTGAGTAATTTTTCCCTCCCGAAGATGGCAACATAGTTGCCGAAATGCGTATCGAGAACAATACTTGCAAAGCGACCACTGAGAACTCATGCTGGTTGCAATTTTTCAACCGTTAGTTTTCTCGCAAACAACAACTTTTGGGAGATTTTCTCGAACTCTAATGTCTTACGCCAGCCGTGTTCCTTTTCCTTACAATCGCAGATGTTACAAACGTTTAACTACTACATGCAATAGATGATAGAGGTAATATAAAGATATCTAGCAATTCCTTTCGTACATTAACCTTCAAAGTCGTGATCATCCTTTTTCCAATCTTCTTTACGTTAAAATCCACGAAGATACCACGGTTGCAAAACTGCAAGAGTAATTTCCTTTATGTGGTTATAAATTAGAAGAGCTCTTCTAGTAATGCTCAAATTTATGAAAATGTATTCCTTTTATGTGAAAGAAAGACTTTTCCACACTATATTAATTTGGAGACTACCGGTTTCGGCGTCATGTTGACATCGTCAGGTCTCAAAGACTAAAAAGCGCCAACTATTATACGGGAGTGAAGATGGGAAAGGAGTACGTAGCTGGGGAGGTTGTGAAGATGAAGGAGTTAGGGCACCTAAAAAGGGCTAGGCGAGGGCGACTTGTAAGATAGGGGAGGAAGAAGGGAAAAGATGGTTATTTAAGAAAAAATTCTGGGAAATGGAATGACGCAAATTTTCAAACAGTTCTAAAGCATTTAAGCGGTATCATTTAGTTTGAAAACGAGAAATTTTATTACAAAGCTGTTTTTTCATATAGTTATCAAAGTGATACGAGGAGGACTTTTTCTAAATAATTAGGACTCTAAAATGTTCATCAGCTCGAATGTAAGTGTTTCTAGATGTATGGCCGAATTAAATAGCACGGCAGTGGTCACAAGTTAACTTGTACACTCTTAGAGAATCTAAATTATCTTTTTAATAACAAAAGAAGTAGGAAAAACGTCTCGCTTTCCAAATCGAAATAGATAATTAAGTATGCAATCGGATAATGATTAGCAATGTTATTTCAGACCTTTACGGACCACCAAATACCATTCCATTTCTTCTGCCGAAGACAAAGCTTCCCGACCTTTTCCCTTTCACAGCTCAAATACGTAAAACCGTTCGATGGCATGGATAATTATTTACTCCTGTTTTTCTTCTCTAACTTACTTCCACTCAGAAAAATAGCAAGCGGATAGAAATTTGAATACCCATAATAGGATTAAATATTTTCCCTAAAAAGTAAAATAACTTTGAGATACGTCCATTTATCCTTCAGGTAACTAGCATTCAGAGGTAATTAATATGCCAATCTAATATATTACCCCTACGAAATTTACATATTTTTAAATAAAAAGTACTTTCTAATTAAATGTTTAAATAACTAAACACACGACCATTCCCTAACCAGAAATGTCCATCTCGATCCCGGGATAGTAGCCAATGCAGCCAGTGAGAAGACTCGTCCATTATATACCTAATTATACATGAGCTGCAATGTGCGACCAAAGCAAGAGCAAATGGATAGCCTTTGTTTCCGCACAGCGGACAAGAGAGTCTCTTCTCTAACGCACGCCCCTGAAACCCCCTTTTCTTGCGTCTGGCAATTGTTACAAATTTTCCCCTGTGAACCGTCTCGTGGGAGGAAAATCCAGATGCGTCCCACAGGATAAAAGCAGTGGAAAGGATTGCGCACTTCGGGAGCTCTTAATTAAGAGAATAGATTTACGTGACACTATGTGGACAGCCGAGTTAAAGGACGTTCCGAATGTATGTCAATCGCTACCGAGATATGCGTAATTATAGATTTAAACACTGAATCAAATCTTCAAATAAAATGTTGGTTCAGAAATGTAAAACAAAAATATAAAATAAGCAAACGAGCAGTGAATGTCTGAAATCATCATGACTCATCTGCTAGAAAAGGGTTGGGCTAACAGATTTTTGAGAATGCAAGTCATTTTTATGGAATTATAGATTCTACAGAAATTGCAGTCGGGACAAGAATAAGAGTAAAACAACTTGAAACTGCAATTGCTAGTTAATCGAAAATTTCCAATTGTATCAAACATCACCATCAAAATGCATCCTATATATTTGCATCCTACATCCTATATATCAAAATATATCCTTTATACTATAGTTTGAAGGAACTTAAGTTAATTCTTTCGCAAATGGGTCGTGAATATCATAAAAGTCATCGTATTTATTTCGCCTTTTCCATAATCTTCTTAAGGCATTCTTATCCAAAAAGAATTTGAGTCTCTGTGATTGTTCAGAGTTTTGCTTTAATTAAAACTTTTGTATCTAAATTTGAGAGCAGTTGTTAATTTCTATCTGCTAGTGAAGCTGTCGTTAAGCGAAATATCATTCAACGAACTGCATTATTTTTTTGAAGGAAGGTTCTCAGAGAGACCGTGTAAGAACATCAACCGATAATTTCAACCCCAAATAAAAAAGGTCGCCTTTAAAATATCACATTTATCATTAAATAAATATTCTTCAAGCATTAAAAAATTAAGACTCTTTACTAATTCTTTTTTACTTCTTCTTTACTCTTCGTGTGCAGCCCGCGATCATTTCTATCATACCCATACGGGCCTTCCCTTCTTGTAAGTCGTGTAGAACTGCTCCAGTCGATAGGTTTGCAAACATTTTCCTCGATCAGATTCTCTAAACGGAGTGAGATTCCTCCTTGGAAGTTTTTTCCTTCTTTTCTACTTTTCTCTTTTCGTAGTAAATAGTACTGTAATAATAGCAACTACTGTGACTTACGAGGTTTGGATTAATCGGTTAAATATCTTTTTACGAACGTACATACGGCTTCTTGCCCAGTTAAAAAGTATAATTAACGAAAAAATAATCATTCGCAGTAATTGCTATTATTAAAATACTATTTACTACGAAAAGAGAAAAGTAAAAAAGAAGAAAAAACTTCCACAGAGAGGACTCGAATCCGATACTATTGCTCCCGCTTCCTAGCTCGCTACCAATGAGCCAGAATGACAAAAAAAAATTTCAGCAATAAGAATTCCTTTCTTGTCAATATTCTCTCGAATCCTATCGAGAAGAAACCCATCACACTTTTTACTTTCACTGTTTACTTCCATGTGAAATAGGCCTTATCATGGTTCTCAACATAGGTCCGCCAACGGCTCCATGTGAAACTAAACCTACTTTATTTGGATCCCAAACCGCGCAGCAGTATACGTGACTATGCCGAATGAGAGAAAAAAAGCAATTACTTTGACTCTTGATGGACATCCTCTCAGGGATCTACTAGTCAATCCCTGCATTCTATTCGCCTTTCGTATAATATCATGACTATGTTCTTTGAACGATAAACTATTGCTGAGTGAAACTCCTAGGTATTTAATGTGGCGCACAAACACCCCTAAAAATGTTAAAAATGTTATACACTACTAGTGTATAAGCTAAAACTGAAATATTCTACCTTTTACTTCGAATTTACTCTATTTATTCTTCTCTTCGGCTGCTGCTGTTCATTTTTTTATTTTATTATCAATGGGAAAACACCAATGGCGACCCAGAAATGGTGGACCTTAATGTTTACTCTATTGCGTGCAAAATTCTTTTGCGGGTAATTGCTCAATCATTTGCATACATTAATGCTATATTTTCAAAATATTATCTTCTGCTTTAAGGATGTTCCAGAGGTTTTCAGCGTTTCCTCCTTAGTTCGACACGACAAGTTTTTTTGGAATCATAATCTGGGGTTTTTCTAGCTGAACTTTAATCTCCTTTCCTTTTTCTTTATTTAAATTCATCGCTTAACACAAGACGATGGGTTAGAAGTGAACAGCTAATCCTTTTATCGCCTTATTAACTTTACGATTTTTGTTTCGTTCTAAATCAATAATGTTAATATTACTGACTCTAAATTATTAATTTTTGCTATGCTTTAAACTAATAAAAGCTAATACCCTCATCTTGCTTAGTATTTTAATGCATTCCTATTCATCACCCTTGAGTAATGTCCTAACATTTCAGCTTCCAATTTTTACGCAATACTTAACCTTTCGATTGTTACCGTTGTTGATACTAGGATTTTGCCTGTTGACGACCTGAGAAGCACTATTCTCTACTCCGGATCTTGGGTTCCGAAGCTCACGATCAGTACCCCTCTGAACACAACCCTAATATCCATGTAACCAGTATAATGAAAATACTTAATATCTAAATTATTGTGCAGGAGGTAAGCTAAATTAAAACATAGCCATCAATTTTCCCGATGGAAACAAGGTTAGTTTAGTTAGGTTAGTAAGTTAGCTCCTCTTAAATTAACTTAATTGTTAACTATAAATTTTACCTTTCTCTATAAATCACTCACATTGATATACTCTGCCCAATCAATGGACGCTCTTACTGGGTTCGTCAATAGTAAAATAAATTAAATTACAAGTAAACAGTGAAAGGATGGGCCGGTTGAGTTGGAAAAGGGGTAAAGTTATGTAAACCTCATTTTTTTCTATCCCCTTAGTTATTATCAACAGATTAACTCGAGGAAATATAATACTCGAGGAATATAAAATAAATAAAAAACAAAAATGTAACATAAAAAGCGAGAGGACTTCATTGAAGAACAATTTCTGCATATTCGACGATTGCATAATCAGATATAGGGGAAAAAAACAGCGATAAATATTTGCTTAAATACCCAATTAAATTCGACATTTGCATGGGAAACCACTGTTATGGAAAATAAGGACGACAAACAAAAGAGCAACCCGAAGAAGCGCCGATTCTATCACACCCTAGTTGTCCTAGAAAAAGGAGCAGACTTTCAATTTGTCCGTTCGGTCTAAATAACTGAAGCTGGAAATGATTCGCAAGGCGGGAATTTTGCTTCTGTCGACCCACCGGCCATGTGCAATTGGCATCGCGCGGAGGTGATAGAGCATTGTACGGAAGTACGCGGGACGGATGTAAAAAACTTGATGAATGTGCTCCTGCCTGTGAAAGGGAACAAGACGTGCTCCTGGAATTTATAACACTGCGCTTAGTATTTCAGAAGCATTGGAAAGGAATCATTCCCTCTTCGCGGCGCATTCATAAATCAGTTTAACGGAAATAGCAACGAGTTCATTGCGGGATTTCGCAGCGCCCATGAATCTGCTCTAATTTCTCCATTTGTATTTTGCTTCGGGCACTTATCTTGAAGATATCATAAGTTAAAATAAGACTCAGAAATCCGTTATAAATTGCCTTTAAACTAGAAAAGCGTAGGTGGCTCCTAATGCCCGCGAATATCAATTTATTACGACAATCGAGATTAATTTACCCCGAGAGGTGAGGATAATTTACAGATTTAAACCTATCGATCTCCTAGTATGCTTCGGATGATTGATGAAGCTTATGTTTTGACTCCGATGAAGGGATCTTATCGCTTTTCCACGCTTCTCGTCATATTTTTCGCAGGGCTTGCTTTGGTCGCTCTCGATGCATAAATTTTGCTAAAATTACCTCCTCTCTTCATCAAAACCACATATTAAGGAATTAAATTTCTCGTTTAATAAAATTTCTTTACCATAAATTACTTTTTAAGCTTTTAGAATTCGTTTATCAATTGAGAGTATTCTTTCAACTGATTAGAAATTGAGGTAAGTTATAGTGAAAGATATCAAAGAACCCAATGACTATTTGCAGCAAGTATAGTAGACACGTCTACAACGTGATTGCAACGAAGTTTTTCCTGCTCTTCTTCGTTTTCTCAAAAGGAGTGAAGGTAATAAATTAGGATGCGGCAGAGGATCTTCGTCTTACAAGGAAATCTTTACCACTGCGTCAAACGGATCTTAATGATACACTCCAGAAGAGGTTTTTCGGCAAAATGATAAGGATTAATATGTTCCATTTTTTCCATACATTTGTAAGTTTCTTAATAAAGGAGTTTTAAAATCGGCCTAAAATTCATCATTTCAGCTTTGAATATGTATAAAACAGTGAGTAGGTCGATAGCCGTGGTGTAGTGGTTAGCGGCACAAGTCTACGAGTTCTATCCCGATCTTATGGTTCTTAGTCAATATCTAAATTTTATTCCTTTTCGTCAATATTTTACAAGTTTCATTCATTAACAACTTTTTGCTGTTCTTGGGCTTGATTTATTTTGTGCTGAATAATACTTATAATCTGTACCGTAAATAAATTATTTATCGGCGGCGAAGCTTGCAACGCGGATTCTCGCGAATTCACTGTAAGCTCTTATTTGGAATCACTTTCCCAGTATCTAACGACCACGGCCAACGGTTCGTTTTGAGGAAGAAAGGGAAATGGGTAATTCCCTAGCCGAGGGAAATTTTATTGCCGAAATAAACCGAAACCGAGGATGCCTTTCTCGAATATTTTCTTCTTTATATTTAAAATGGGATTCTTAAAAACTCCATCTGCTTTTTTCCTTATGTTTTCACGTTAAATATCTTATAATGAATCGAGGACAACTTTTTTCGAAGAACTGCCATCCATTTACGGCCGGTAAATTAATGCTATTTTTTTATTCAAAACGTGGATTCCGATTTTGGTTTGCCTGATCTAAGTTACTTAAATTTGGGATATGAGGAAATTATGTGCACATTAATTAATGTCAACAAAAGGTTTTCTTAGTCTTTATTTTCCACAATGTCTAGAATGATAACTGTCGTTAAAGCAAATGAACGTTAAAATTGATAAAATATTCACGAAAATGAATAAAATTTAAGGAAGAAAGACATTTCCAATAGGAACCACCAGACCGACATCGAGCTCACGGTCTTGTGCCGCGCACGCTAACCACGGCTATCAATGCCTGCTCGCCGAGTAGTTATTCACATGTGAAATTGATGTATTTTAGACTGATTTTTAAACTCGTTTTATTAAGAAACTATGAAAAATTAAGAGAAACTTGAATATATCGGACCTTCCTTTTTGAACCTATTCTTGAGTGTATCGTTAAGATCCGTTTTCCGCAGAGTTCCCTTGTTACTGCTTCCACGAATTTAATGTGATATTTCGGAGGTAAATTCCAGTGATAGCAGGTTTTAAACAGAATATCCACTATAATATGGTTAAAGATATCAAAGAGATTTGATGAGTAATAATAGAGAGGTGTAATTTCTATATTCTAAACTTCAGTAATTTCACTGCATTCAGCACTAAACAACTCTAAATCTACATACATACCCTGCAAGTCGCCCTTCGGCGTGTGGCAGGGGGTGTAAAAACCAAGCTCATCTCAAAAATCAAGCTAAAGCTCATATCGAGCTCAACTCATCTCAAAAATACCTCTTATATTCTTCTTTGAAGACCTCGCCAAATAAAAACTTTTAGCTTCAAAAGAAAGACCCGGAAAATTGAAAGCTTTAATTCGTTCTAAATAAAGAGGCAAACTTAAAGCGGCTGATCGAGAAATCAATAAAATATTTAATGAATTTTTCACTTCAGGATAAGTTTTATTTGGAAATAAGATTGATTGATGTTCTAAATCTATACCTCACAATGTTCCCAATTATCGATACATAAGATGGCGTAAATAGGATCGACTTGTCCTGAGGATGACATTTCCTTTAAGACCGGAAACGCATCGCGGCCAATTACGTCACAGCCATGCTAAGCAAAACGCTGTCCCAGGTGGTCATTACAACGGGAGAGCTTCTAACTGCGGAGGACCATTTCTCTCTCTCTCTATTTCAACAACAGAAACTTCCCAACTACTTCTGCGCTACGATTACCCAGCTAAGATGACAGCAATTTGCATTCGTAGAAAACCTTTAGAGGCGAAGAAAAAGACGCAATGCGAGTTCATTCGCTTTCACAGCTGAGGACATTTCGCCCCCACCGGGGATCGAACTTGGGAGCGCTTTCACCAAAGGCAAACGCGTTCCTCACATGGCTATCCGGAGGCCCACTTGTTTCTATTGTTAAAGTATAACTTCTTTTCGCCCTTAACCAAAGTAGCTTATAAATATACACTCATCAATAAATGATACGGTATGTGCTGTTAAATACTTATATGAAAATGTCACTATAAAACTAAACAACTATGAGTCGTACATCTTCAAAAATACGCCGTCGCTTTCGGCCATCGAAATTTTCACGACTGATATCACAAAGTAGTAGATCATCTCATTTTGTTTACTTTCTTGCAATTTTCAGAGGATGCAAGGAAAGATTTGGTCCGTTTATTTTCCATATCGTTAGATGGTTTACCACTAGTTTAGGGGTAATTAAAGACTAACGAGACTATCTAATGTAACAGTAATGGACAATATTCGATCACAGGCAAGTATTATTGCGTAAACTAAGAATATTAAAACTGTCAAACTGTTTTCTACAACTTGATTGGTCAACATATAAGAATAAAAAGATAAAACTTAAGAATAGTTATCTTTAAGTTCAGGATTTCATCATTAATAGCATTTATCATATATCATAAAAGGTAAATGCGAAATGATTAGCTATAACAGGAACAAATTTTAGTATGCATACAATATTGGCAGTAATGTTCCAGCGAAGGAAAGCAAGGTGAAATACTTAGGTGTTACTTTCAGCAATGGAACGCGTAGAGAATATCATAGGAAAAGCTAATGCAGTGTTAAACTTTGAAATACGTTCTCTTAAACGGTCGAATAAGAAGGTAAAAGAAACTGCGTTGGTAGGCCTCTACTAGAATATGGTGAACGTTTATGAATCCCTTACCAAATAGGAGATAAAGGAGAATTAGAAAAGGCGCAAAGAAGGGCATATAGGAAGATTTGATAAACGTAGCAATGTGGCTCAGATGCTGAAAGAATTAGGTTGGGAGAGTTTAGAAGCAAGTAGAATGAAAAAGAGATTATCGGTGTTTTTTAAGTCACTCGTTAAAAGCCTGCGTTTAAGGAAATACGCGACAGAGTTAAGGAGGCAGATTACTTAGGTAGACACGATCTTGAATTTAAAGTAAAATATATTAAACAAAAACTGATAAACGTAAATATTCTTTTCTAAATAGAACAATTGAGGAATGGAAGTCTACCTGCAAAGGTCTTCGAGCCCTTCCCAAGTAATGTAAAATATTCCATTAAGAATGTAAGTAAAATAAATAACTTAGACGAGTGAGTCTGCCGATAAAGAAATGTGAGACGTGTAGGGGATCGCCTGGTGGGGGTGATGTAGTACGGTATAGATTTCGTGGGCCCAGTGGCCGCTATGGTAGCCGTGAAGGCCTATCAGGAACCATGAAAAATCTTACATGATAAGTAATTCTTGACAAGTGATATTAAAGCTTTTTCAAGGAAATGACAAATTTGTTGTATGAATTATTAAGTGTACATGCAGTTATAGATGTGACTAATCTGTTGTAGAATAATATAATTGTATACCATAGCTACTTAAATTGTGAACTTGTAATATTATCTAATTTTAATATGTAAGACATAGCTTTTTAAATTGTAAAATGAAATCTTGTTTAACTGTATTATGGAATTGTATCTGTTTAAAATATTAATTGTAAGTCTTGTAAAATAGTGGAGTTAGTGGACGGGGTGATTATTGACATGTATAAATATATTTATGTGTAGAATGTAAGTGTTAGTTGTAGAATGTGAGCAATGTGACGTCGCCACCTGACCTATTGTCATCCTGCGGCAGAATTGTATAATAATAATAATAATTCAACGGTTTATGATACAAACTCCAAAGAGTGACTTTTTTATAGAAAGGAGCCCTTCAGATATTAAAGATGAGTTAAAAATAACATCTGACATGCTCTTAAAGTAAATTTAAGCAAGTTGGCCTAACTTCACCAACATTGATATTTCTACCGCAATTTTATTACTTTTGATATTAACTCGTTTTTAAATATGCTTTCTAGTGAGATGACTCCCCTAACTATAGTCAGGCGAGTTATTATTAAAAAGTATTCTTTAACATGAACTTAGCTGCACACTCCACTTGTAAACTCTCAGCAGAACAGATTTCGGTATCAGAACAATTGAAGTGGACATGCTCAACAGTTTTAAATAATTGGAGCTCTTTATGTAACGGCTCAAAGCCTCTACTCCTACTTAATCCAATAGAACAACGCAAAGAACGATTCGAACAGTCCATTAAACGTCCAACTTGGATATCAGAAGATTCGCTGTAAGGATTAGTTTCCAGAAGCATAGAGGAGGAATGAAAACACTCACAAAAATAAGAGAATCTGTAATTCTGCAAAAGAACTGTTCAACTTCCGCAAAATGTGGCGCGATCTCGCCTGGGGAGAATGGAAGCCAAGTGATTCTCACGCCAATTAGAATGGCTCATTCAACCAAATTATAATGTAAGCGAAACGGAGATATGAGCGTGAACCAGTCTGCAATTGAGAAACGGTTGGGCAAACTTCTGAAAATTTGTCAGCCGCTAGAACTTAAGCAATTCCGAGTTTCGCATTTAGTGAATTTTTTCTGCCCACTCTCACTGTGAGAAAAAATTGACAGGAGACAAGTGAGCCTTCTGAAAATGGTTTCCAGCGAAAAATAGCAAAAATAGTAAGGAAATGAAAAATGTTTACGGCATTTCCCTCATTTATGTGAACAGAGATCAACGTTTGAAAAGTCTTAATTAATTTATTGAACATTCTTAACAGATTTTTTACTTCCATTATTTAAAATATTTATAACATAATTTTTGATCAGCTGCATACGAATTCTACTCTTCTCTTTGGCTTTCTTACGGCGATTATATAGTCTCTCAATAAATTAGACTGATCTTCATATTATTATTATCAATTAAAACGCTACAAATAGGTACAATACCTGGTGGCAGTGAGTAGCGTTATACAAATAAATAAAATATTGTGAATGTTCACCTTAGGTTTGCCTTTAAATAAGTGTTTTGACAGAGTAAACCAAATACAGTCTTCCTCAATCTTTTTGGCGTCGCCTCACCGACAGCATTAAATTGGATAATAGCCGAAGAATCACTGCAGAACTGCCTTTCATGAAACTAAGTCAAGCACCAGACGTGCAAGACAAATGTGAGCTTATTTGTTCAGACTTATTCCTAAAAACTCCACGAAAAGCATAATAACGGATAATTCAAATACAAGAAATACATACAGTGAAAACTGTATTTAACGGAACCTGAAAACAGCGGAAACTTGTCCCTTACAGATAACATTTTGTGTAGTCGTATTTGCATGAACGTTATTCAAACCTGTACATACGGCACCATACTATTCCGCTAAAAGTAAGTTTCACTGTATTTTTTCAAGACTTCCTCGAGTGCCTTAAACACAACTTTATATCGTACATCTACCCAAAGATTTATTTCTTTTAACCAAATCTAGTTTTGTAACGAAATTTGCCCAATGAAACTGATGCAAGGAATGACTTGATGGACTCCATTGGTAACTAATGGAAAATCTTTCACCCGTGGTATTTAAACATTCTTTCTCCGAAAAGTATGATTTGATACATTTGATTCACAAAGGCAAACAGAAAAAAGTCAGAGATAAATACGACACAAAATTTAATTTCAGCTTAAACGCTAAAGCTGAGAAGGGCCTCATTCATTGTCTTCTTTTCGGCTGCAATAGTTGTGGGATAATTTCACAAAAATGAAAGAGAAAAAATCCGATGTAACATGAAATTTATTTATCGACTACTTACATCCATTGAGCTAAGTGGCTATAAGAGTTGCGTATGAAATAGTGGATAATGCGTTTTGAAAATTGTGAAACGGCGATCGGAGTTTTGTTACAAGATTCCAGGCACATTTATCGCGTTGAGATTGACGTTCTGCTTGAGGAGGGAATTGGAATGTTTTTCCTCCAAATTGTAGCAAATTCCTAGAAGATAACTATCAACTTCTTCCTCCACATTCTATTAGTTTATCCAGTAAATTGTTCTTATTCTTTATTTTACTCTATTATTGCTGTGAATTTCGAGATATTGTCAATGACACAATATCCTATTGTGAAACGGTCATAACCAGTCAGTAGAAAATCCATATCCCGTACGCATTGTACAACTACATTTAACTTAAGGAACTTGAAGTTAAAAGATTTTAACGAAGACTCAATTTAATAAATAATTTCAGAGAAGGTACATACATTCGTAGAAGATGTAGCCGATATTATGCGTTCACTGTGTTACATAGGCCGTTCTGATGCTACGGGAAAGATCAGGGAAATAGATGCTAGAACGAATCGATTCAAGGACTCATTTTTTCGCAAAAGATACACCAAAGTAATCGATTAGGGAAATAGAGTCATGGTGCATGCACCTCCTGCCACACACCGAAAGGTGGCTTGCAGGGTACTTACATAGACATAGAACTCCAATCTATTCATCCATTTTTGGCACAATAATTTGCAAAACAATAAATTAAATACGAATAAAATTTACGAATAGGAAAGTTACGCGGAATATATAAAGTCTGCGAGTTTGGTAATGGATAATTACAATTATGACGAGAGGATAGTTGAAGGGATGAAACTAATGCTCCAACTCTCTTACAACACGTTCCATGGCCTTAACCGATCGCAGACGGAAGAGAATTCGCGATAAAAAGGGGGAGAAAGCATCCCCACCCCCAGCAGCCCAATCCACCATCCGTATGGAGAGGGCAGAACGGTGGCTGCGGGGCCGGCTGCTATTGATCTCCCTCACGACCCTCCCACCACGACCCTGCTGCCCCCCACCTACGCTGCACTCCCCTTCCTTCACTCTCTACGTCGCGAGACTTGCTGTATTGCGCCCCACCACTCCCAGTCGTTCAGACAAACAATGCTTCTGAGAATACCGACTAGGAGTTGTACTCAGGAAATTTCGAGGACCGGGGAGTTTTCCCTCCTTCCATGATGGCACTCGAGGCTCGTTAAATGATCCGCTACGAATATATTTTGCACATCATATCTGCTATTTTTCAATCCGACGTAAGAGATAGACCTCCCCAAGTTTTTATCAATTCTCTCTACTTTGAGCTTTTCGTTGCCATGTTACCACTAAGCACTTGGGTTACTGTTCGATGTATCCTTCGGTCTTCTTCTTGGCCTCTTCTCTCGGTGTCCAACTGAGAACTGCTAACGTCCATCGGTTGTCGTTTCTTCTCGCAACATGGCCTTCCAACATCCATTCTAGTGACCTTACCTATGTATGTCGTCTATCATTCCTGTCTTCATTCTCACCCAGGTATGCATCACATTTCCTGTCTCACCTTGTGATTCCAAGCATACACCGTTCCATACTTCTTTGCGTAGTCTGAAGTCGCTTAGTCATCGGTGCATTCAACATCCAAGTTTCGCTTCCATAGGAAAAGACTGGTAAATGCATTTATAGAAAAACCTTCCTCTTGAAGACCATTTTACCCAGATCATGCCCCATGCATTGCCACAATATCCCGTATTTTCCCATAAATTGCACAGATTTTCGGGAAACCTTTTGAGAAACTACCCACACGTGCATTTTTCTGCCTTTCTGCCTTAATAAATCAATTAACAAGAACTATAACGTTCAAATTCTTTTTTTACTTTCAAGTACAAATATGCCTTAGAAACAAGTGTAAAGATGCTGCGATGTCATAGAATAATATTATTATTGCCATGTCACTAGATTAAGTTATATAAATATGATATATGAAAACATACGAGCATACAATACATTAATTCTAGGAAAAATATTTTCATAAATGCTCTAAAAGGAGAGCAAAGTAGAGGGCTTATCCCCGTCACAGGTAAATGGCATGACAAAATATCATTATATTAAGAGTAATTTCTTTTGAAATTCTGTCAGTTATCATTTTCAAGGCTAAAGAGGTGGTTGTCAGTATTTCTAATTAAATAATAAATTGATAATTGTAAATAAACAAATTATGTACTCTGAGTTGCATTGGATGATTATTTATTCTTTTACTCCGCTAATATGTGAGATAAAAATTTCCTAGTAGGGTCTAAAATTATTGTGGAATAAGTTTATAACATTTAAAGCCGGATTATAACATGATAATAGCTAAAAGATCATAATAAGACTGCCGAATAGGCAACGCGACAGAATTCTTAGTGGCCGTGGCGCTCAGCCGGGCCATGCCGCGGGATCGAAGAAGCCATCGCAATCCCAGGGTAGCAGGTGAATCGAAACAGTTACTTCACATTCAGTATTTAGAAACCTTAGACACTGAGGTGGTATAAGAGACTCGATAGTTTAGCGCCGTTTTCCTAGTTGCTTTCCTCACTTTATCTCAAAAATTGGCTGAAAAAGGTGTCCGCCATTTTGTAGCGTAAAATGAGCAGTGGTCCATTTTTTAACACAAAACTATAACGAATCAAAAGATCGGAAATTATACTAAAATATGGCATAATTGGTTTTCCCATCAGTTTCCTATAATTACATCTGTATTGCAGCAAACTTGAAAGTTTTTCAGAAAAATCCGAGAACATTCTTTCCTGTGAAAATTGCCCAAGTTTGACATCCTGTATCTTTTTGACGCGCTCAAGTAACGAAAAATAAAAGACAGAACAAAAAAATTCAATCTTTTCTGAATACTTATGCGAAGTTTCACGTTCCTCACTCAAAAAAAACTATTTTTGGCCTCTTGGCCAGCTTTTTTCGATTCTAGCCCACTGTGCGTCGTTTGGTAGACTTTGTCGCAGACGTCCCTTTTGCTAAGGGATCATCACGTGTGACGCAAGAGTAAAATGAGAGACGAAAAATCGAAAAAAAAGAAATGATATGCATGACGGGAGAGCGTCAGAAAATTATTTTACGAGCACAAGTACTCTTGAATTCAAAATATGAAAATCCCATAGAAAGGAACGCAGATATACTCATTTGAAAGAATGCATAAACATGTATTTGTATTTAACAGCGTCATGAAAGGAAAACAACGTTGTTCTTATACATTTTGGGAATAAAAATCTGCGCATATAACGAAAAGTCAAACATTCCTGGTTACTTTTAATATCCACACAAACGTGAAAATATGCTGACGCTGTAGCCCTTCAACTTCGACAGGGAACGTTTCAGACAAACAGGTCGACTTAATCAACTTAGTAATAGAAGAAGAGAACTTTTGCTTTATTCTAAGAAATCGTATTCTTTAACATCTTGATACAACGTTTACCTGGGCTCCCAGATAGCCAAGTGGGCAACGCGTTCGACTTCAGTGAAAGCGGTCCCGAGTTCGATTCCCGGTGGGGGCCTACATGCGAAATGACCAAAGCAGTCGAAGCAACGCTACTACCAACATTTACCTTTCTTCCGGGCCATCATTACCAAGAAGTTGCTGAATTAAACTGAGCGTTATTTGGAGACAATACATATTTATTCCGTCGAAGAAATAGATAAGTAGGAAGATTATTTTTCGAGGACATAGTCAATAGTTTATACTCCTTCAATTGATTATGCAAGTAGTTTATAATGATAACTTTTACAATCGAAAGAAGAAGATCCCAATTACACCAATAATACAATTAATGAAGAACACACATAACCATGCCCTCACCAGAAAATTCTAATACCTTAAGGTTGAAACGCAATCCCGCATAAATCCCGCCACCACTGCGACATGTAACCAACTTATTCTGAAAATTAAAAGGAAATTCGATTCTATCATTGGCCTTAACATGATAACAATAGCCCTTTAGCGCTATTTACGGCATACCGCCTTATTAATTTTTACTGATCATTGAAAATGATGTATTGCGATAAGTATAAAAATTTTGGCTCATAAAATACTTTAAATACGACTGTAGTTTAGGCTGCCTGTCCCAATCTAGACCAGTCGCATACTATCAATTACCATAATTCATAAAATGAGGGAATAGTACAATTTACTATTGATGCATCAATAGATCCACTACCATATTAGGATAAGGCTTCCTCGATTGCACCTGCGCTTATGATAAACAAGGAATCCTCGCCACACCGACTCTTAAACTAAGGGTAAGTTTCCGTAAACTTCGGAATCTATGATGTGGACTCTCACGGAGATAAGTTTATGAATCGTACCACTGAATTTTCATTACTGAGTATAAACAATAATTAAACATAAAACGAAACTGGGTCTTTTAAGAGAAATCTTATATGAATTCGGTTAGGAAAGTTAGCAGTATTGTTTAGAGTTAAGAAACCTTTTGGATGTGAATAATTGAAACGTGGGTTTGATTAGATACCAAGGAAAAACGGACATTCTTGAAGAAGTCAGTGTGATGAGAAATTTCAAACAAGAAATGCATTAATACATCGCTTCTTCGAGGAAATCGAAACTTATTAGAGCCTTCTTTCTTTGATCTAATCACAGTCATCGAGTATTTAAGAAGAAAAATGTAGCTCTTGACGAAATTTAAAGTGAAAAAAGGAGGAAGCATGGGAGTTGGTATAGAAAACTATACTATGCAAAAAACCAACACTAAAAATCTACCCTATAAATTGTAAAAGGAGAAATAGGTTGTACAGGAAAGAGTTTTAGGCGTAACAATTTCCTGAAAAATATAAAGAAGTAAGAAACTCTTGGAAGGATAGAAGACTCAAAAAAGTGACTGGTTGACATCCACATATTTACCCTACGACCATCTTTCAGCGTATGACAGGGAGTGCATGCGCCATGTCTCTACTTCCCTAATTCATTGCTTTCACGTACCGTTCGCGGAAAAAATTAATCCTTGAAACTACTTGTTCTAGGATCTACTTCTCTGATTTTTCTCTCTACATCAGAACGGTCTATGTAACAGGGAGGACGCATAATATCAGCTACATCTTCTAAGGATGTATCTTATCTGAACTTATTAAGTAAATTAAGTCTTTGTTTAAATCTTCTAAATTCTATAGATTATCATCCTGCGTCATGGAGCATTAGAATCACACTCACTGATTTATCGTAACAATACTTTACGAAAGATATCGCCTTTCGCTGTACCTTTTCTGATTCTCGAATGCAACACTTGAGTCCCATACACTACACGCATACATTCCAGATGAGGCCTGACCAACGCAACGTAACATCGCTCACGGACTGTTTCTTCGCTCCTACCGAATATTCTCTTCACGAATCCGAGTTCCTTAAGAGCTCATCCACATACATCACGGATGTGGGTGCTCCATGTTAAGTTATTTTTGAGGGTTACCCAAAGATATTTCACCGATTCTACTGTTGATAAGTTTTCCCTCGAAGGCTGTACGAATAATCATTGGCATTATTTTTCCTTTCGAAAAAGTTAATAACTGAATATTTGACAATCTAATTGACAATCATCGCACCATTTCATAAGTCTATCTAAATCATTCGACAGGGTTAATCTATCCTCTGTACTTCCTATTTCCCTATAAATTACCATGTCGTCCACCATATCCTAACTTTACCATCAATGTTATTAATAATAAAACTCCTACAATCAACGGGAGAAATAATGGCGTCGATTATTTCTGCAACCATTGAAGAACCTGTATATTTTTACAAGACCTCGTACCCCTGGTGGAGAACTTAAGCTACAGCCGGTGTAATCTCTGCAATTTGGACGTAACCTTCAACGAGCAAGGGGTCCAATAGGCGACTGGAATGCATGTCACGCCCATTGGACCGTAGCGACTCCTTACGGCTGTAATCTGAGCCCAGTAAAGTCTTTTTCACGTCGTGAAAGTAATAAAAGGCACTTGAAACATCTTTTCTGCCATGCAGTCACGGGTGAGACAACACTCGTCGCGCGCCAAGAAACAGCTGAGCGAGCAGCTATTTCATGAATCAAACGGGACTTAATTCGCGAACCGGCTGCAATATACAAAATAAAAAGACGACTATCCTCGGCGGCTGCAACTGAATGGAACGGAGGAAGGCGTCGCTGAAGTATCTTTCGCAGCTTCGTTTAAAACTTGTAAATTCAGGGTCGTCCTGCGAAACGGCTGACTAACCACTGCTACCGGTCTACTCGGCTAGCGGACAAACTACCGCAAGGTAGTTCCTGGATGTGATACAATTCCATCCAGCGTCGGAAGCAATTCTCAGGGGAAAAATTACTTTCACTGAATGGAAACTAAAAGAGTGAGGTTTTGAAAACATAATAACTTTCTAGATTTTCAATCATAAATTTTCTTAGTGATGCGAGAGTTTTTCGATAAAGCAGAAGAGCGCATAAAAGATTCCTTCCCAAAAAAGGATGGTCCACACTTTAAATGAGAAAGACAGGCCATAAAGTGCCTCGAAAAGGCCGAATCCTTGCAGTCATTAACATTGTCATTTTGTGTTCAACTACGTAAACTAAATTGTTTTCAGAATAAAAAAACAAGGGTGTTTGACTTAAATTTATTTCTCAAATTCCTGATCAGTAGTTGGGCTAAAACTATTCAATCTCAAACTGAATAATGGAAATGTTACCACAACATCAATGTCATATAATTCGAAAAATAAGTAGTGTGAACGTAAATTTTGTAAAACGCTAAGATAAACCAGCTCTTCGTGCCAATCATTCGGTCTTTAACGACGTGTTTTCTATAGTTCCAGGTTAACTTAAATTTAAAGTTAAGAGTCGCGGCGAGTTGATTATGTTTCATTCAATATTAAGTAAAAGAGAGCGCATAGTGCTTCACATTGTTTATGCAAAAAGAAAGAATGTAAGAAAAGTTATTTTGGAAAAATTTACTATTCGTGAAGTTCGAAATTTTACCTCGAAAGCTAAATTTCCAAAAATGTAATTTCCGGTCGTATCTTCGATGAATTTTCTCGAGTGAATGATATTTCGACTGGAGATTAAAAATAGATTCAAAATAAATACCAAACGGTACACGTTCCTTTGGTGCAATGGAAAACTTCAGTCTTCCATATTAAAAAACATTACTGCAACCGGAGGACTAAATATGCACAGATATCAGGATAAAATTCGCAGTAGAAACAAGAATTAAATCAACATGAACTATAAATACAAACAAAATGAGGTATTCATTCGCCAAAAGTTTTATTCGGTAATTTAAAAAAGCACCGTAAATCTAAACTGTAACCTTGCAACTTCGTGTACTGCACATCGATGCAAATATGCCCCCGTGGCTCACTCGCAATCTTCGCTGGATCACAGTGCACGTTCAGTAGATCTTGGTAATTGAATGATATCAACCCCTTTGCCGGAATCGCTTACGGACGCCTATCAACAGACTTGTGCATGCAATACTCAATGCTCCATTCCATTAAGCTTGGATATCGCAGCTCAATTTACCAGTTGGTAAAATACTTGAAGCGTTTGCCCTCCTTAACCTAGTTTCGTATCTGACCACACCCTACCCAAGGAAGATGGCGAGGTACAGAGAGATGCTAAAGATATAAACGGACAAAGATGAAGCCTTAATACGATGTTCTAAGTATCTGTCACGTAACGCAGACCCCGTTCCCATCCGTCGATACTGCAATAAAGACGGTAGTTAGTTAAAGTATATGTCAAAAATTCTTTTTCCATATAATACATGGAAGTTAAATATATTCATACTTAAGGAGCATGACTTCTCAACTTATATCGTAAGTCGTACGTAATAGCAAAAGCAACACAATATCATTCCCTAGGACTTAAGGATAAAGAAAGGTTAGCACAATAATTGCAGTTCCATGTAGGGTCGGACGCCGGCGTCACTTCGTTTTAGACCCTTGACGAGTGAAAAATTTATGGCTCTACTTTTGCCGTTGGCCTAATCAGCTAGAAAACTCCTTCGACCTTGAAACACTAAATGTTTCCGTTCCTACGCGAGCTTGTGTTTGCGGTCGTTCGCTTAATATTTTCCTCCATCTCTAAGGATAATAAGGATAAACCGGCACTGGGTCGAAATGAGAAAGAAAAGTGCGAAAGAATATCTATATATTCGACAGCTACTCAAGTTAGCGGCAGAATTTTTCGAAGAAATCCACCCAAATCTGTTTCTGCAGCAGAATACACGTAGAATTAGTTATCTATGAACATTTAAAACAACAATCTAGGAATATTATACAGATTGATAACATGACGAAGATTTTTGAAGAAGCGAGCTCTTTCGAGATCGTAAGTGGACCAAAACATACACCGGGAAAAAGTTGTCAGGACACAAAGGGAATTAAAATTCTACCCAATTAAAATTGACAATAAGACAATTTCAGCAACGACTACACATCAGAATTTTATTTTCGTTGTTCCACACACAACTTCCAGCAATTTTTACCAAGAGTATCCATTTCTCAACACGAATAAGCATTAATGGTTGGTAAATGTTTTCCAAAACTGCTTTTCGACGTATTTTTCTCCATCTTTTAAAAAATCATAACCTCCGTCACTGCGTTCACCGAAATTAAATAAAATCTAAGTACCGTCCCATCGAAATGACATAATGAATGAAATTTAACATAAACGACACTCGCTACACACGGAATTTACTTCTACCTCACCAAAGCAGTAGGCTAAGGCACCTCGGAATCACATAAGACCGAACTAAATTGACGAATCTTCGGAAATAACTGTAGTCCATTAAGACGATCACGATCGACGGGGAACTGCTGGGATGACGTGCGCTGGGGCTGTCAACACAAGACGGCTCCGCGTGATTTGAATCAGCTGTTTACAACTCGCAATGTCAAACCTCGATGATAACACCAATCAGCTTCCCACAAGCGCTGGATGTTACGTCTCTCAATCTCGAGAGCGAAGTGCTCGACAATAAAATAAAAAAGATGATAGAATCACGAGCTCGAAAATGCACAAATTTTTAATCCTCCTCCGTAAATGAAAGTCCACTTGTATCGATCGTCTCATCCTTGTAACTGGAGCGAGTGTTCGAGTTGTAGAAACTCAATTTAAAAACACTATTTGGCAATCGATGTTTTCGTGCAAATCGATAATTGCAGACGTGTGAAGGGGGCGATCGAAGATCATGAAGTGAAAACACCGGGAAACATTGGCGCCCACAGAGCGATAACCATCGAGAATGCTAGCGCCAATGTTTTCATTCACACACACAAACACATCCTGTTTTCACTCTATATCGAGGCTCCGAGATTATCGTCCCCTAAAGCGGTGCTAATGAAAGCACTGTTACCTACCTTTCCATCCTTAGAAGCCTGAAGATAGTAGACTATGGCGAACATCCAAGCCATTGAGAACAGGAGCAGCAGCTTCACGTTACGTCTCATGGTTCGGGGAAAAATGGTGAAGATTTAGGGTGACACGGGAAAACAAAAGCCTTAACTAGAGCACCGCGCACTTACGAACCCCCGATCGCTACCACTACCTCCGCTCTCCTCGAGAGGTTCCCTCTTACTGGCAGCTACTCTTCTAACAAGCTACCACCAGTCGGAGCCAGCTTCCAGATACCGATGATATGCTTTGACTCCGCGCATGCGCACATGCTTCGGCGGCGTTCGTATGTAAAGTGAATGTGGTTCAACTTTGCTCATTTATCGAATTCTGTTAAATATCTGATCCACCAACAAGTCATTTGATGTAAGGCTATTAAAGATATTAACAATAGGATAGTATGAATATCCATCCTACAGGCTAAATGAATTTTATGAACAAATGCTTTAACTCAACATGGACAGAGCTGCTTTTATGAAACAAGGTTAGATTCTTAAGTTCAAAACTTACTTCTCTTATACCTTCAATAATAAACATATGCACTAACATTAGATTAAATGCAGTTGTCGCTTATAAAACAGTACAAATTATAACCACTCAAAACAAGAATGTTTGATTTTTTTTATAATTTATGGAAATTTACACTTTCACAATAACTTGGTCATTAAAAATAAACTACTGCAGGCCTCAATCATTATTTGAATGTAGATATTTTTGATGGTCAAAATTTAAAAATAATGGCTTGATCTATGAGACTGAAGAAAAATGTAGAACTACAAATACAATGACTAAAGAGCGATTTGCATATGTAACCAAAATAAAATAAAAAAACAATTTCACGTTATTTGTATCCTACCAAAAAAGGCTTTACAGGCAAAAAATTTACAAAAGTTATAACAATGAACAATTCTAATCTCAGATATTTGAAGATGTTGGTTGCTATAGAAAAGTAAATGTTCAGTATCCAAGTTCACTTCAGGAATAACAAATTATGGAGTACATTGACAACCCCATTCTTGATAACATTTCCTCCTCATTCCATGCACAGTGTAACCACCACCGCAGTTCAATGTTATCGACCATGATGTGCTATTGTTTTTCCTTCATGAGTCCTAATACCAGAATTTAGAGTCCCATCTCCTAAAGAAGGTGCTGAGTTATGTGATGTCAGTAGAATTCCAGGAGAAAATGAATTCCCTCTCACTTGTCTTGATAATGAAGGTTCTTTGCTCAAAGCTCCACCTAAAGGTTTAAACTCTCTCACACTGTTTGGATTTGACACATTATCAACAAATACAGCATTTGGATGATGCATATTTTGTGGGATGTTTGTTGTAGATATATCAGCCAATGAAGGCAATGACACAGGTATTCCTCTTGACCAATCATCCTTAAACACTTGCACAGTAAGAACAGGTACTAAGTGAGAAAGGCATGTCACAACCTGAGCTAATACCAACTGCTCATTTGCCTCACGACGAATTCTTAGATGCAGAGAACCAGCCTGAAAATCAAGAAGCCATATCTTGGTGAAATTACTTCAGCAAGGATTTGGAAGCAAGTGAGAAGAATTATGATGGTTCCCTTACCAGTTTTCCAAATGAGAGAGTCCAGAAATGCTCATTTCTGAATTCTAAAACTCCATCAATCGTTAAAGTCTCTCTCAGACACTTATCTAATTGTCCAACAACATGTGAAGGAGTGGTCTGCAAAATGATTTACCAATTTTTATATTTTGTTAATTAGGAGAGAATAAGGTCAATTAAACTTAATTTAGTACACATAGACTTTTCCACATGAGTTCTTTAATTTCATCGATATATTAGAAACAGATGATCATGACTTAGGTCACCATGAAAATAATTGAAAAATGACTAAAATAATTGAAAAAGGACTGAAATGAAGAAAGCTTGCCTCACAGTATTCATTACATAATAAGGAATTTATCTTTAACATTTCTTCAAAAACTCCACATAATACTCATGTAATTCAAATAAAATATGTACCAAAAGATTCACCGAAACTTAAAGAATTATTACATTGATAAGTATTGGCACCAGGAATTTGTGTTTCCACTTCTACTTTGATCTGAGCTATAGAGATTTTGATAGACTAATCAACTGAACAAGAATTTATTCATAAATTTTAAAACAAAAAGAAGTATGAGAAGGAAATAAATCAAGAAAATTATAAATAACCCATTCAAGATGATGTCAGAAACAATCCACTATTGAAACATTTAATGGTTCATGGAAAATACTAGTTAGAAATAAAATAATCCTGATGTATTTTCCAAATCAAGAAGGTGGAGATGATATAATTCTCCTTTTTAGACCATCCAATAATTTCATATTACATACTAAAAGCCAAGAAGTAATCAACTCCTATGAATTTTGATGCATAGCAAGGTATAATTATTTTTTTTAATAAAGGCAGGTGCAATGCAAGAGTTACTTCATATTAAATTTACTGACCTGTAACAAGACCTTTCCACTGTACACACTCATTGGAAATAAAGTGGCACAAGTCATGGACGCTATTGCCATTGCAGCTAGTGAATCCATAACATGGCAATTCCTGAAGATCAAATGATTTACAGAATGAACAATTACATGGAAACAGCAGCATGTCAGTATGTCCCATTACCAGGAAAATAACAGCTATATATAGGGCAGTGCCAATGGATGATCTTAAAAAGAGCTTTATACAGGCCTTAGAAATTAAACCTAACAATATGAACATTTCAGTCATCATTACACTGAGTATACTTAAATAAAAATAGGAAATTGGCTAAATTACAATCATTTTTGTCTGAATGTCCTCAAATTTCCAACATTGGAGTGGCTACCTCTTGCATTAAGTCAATAATTGGTAATAATGGAATTGAAATGTAGGAGATTTAGTAAAGAGAGTTTACAAAATTGGATATAGATTTTTAAATGTGATCGTGATCTGCATTTGAAACAATGTTCAATCATTCTGGTTACTGGAGAACATTAGTAACCTAGCACTCTATTGCGATGATGAAAAAGGATTGATATGCAGTAGAAACCTGAAAGCACTTCCTTTTTTTCCCCCTCATAGAATAGAGTTTCCTGTTAACTTTAAAACAATGAAGTAATGGTTGCATAGACCCTTTGAGCAGGGACTCAAACACAATTACTTAAGAACACATCAAGGAATTTTTGCTAAACATTTGGCCTGAAAGGAATACAATCAAATCATCATTTCATAAGTGTGTTCAAGTGCAACTGGATTGCTATAGATAAGGATTCCTCATCTCTATGGTGCTCACTACCTATTAATGAATTCATTTGCTAATTTAGACTATTTAAAAAAAAATAGAGTAAATAATTACCCTAAAAGTAATTACAGTAAATTCTCGATTGTCCACGTTAATGGATGCATGATGGAGCAGAGATAATTGAAAAATAAGGATAAACAAAATATCAGGAAAAAGTAGTCATATTATTACTGTATAAACCCAAATCTAAGATGCATATTTTCACAAAAAAATTAGAATTAAAAATCAGGATGCATCTTGCATGAGGATATAGACTTTCCTATGTATTTACTATTGTAAATCAAGACTACATTACCCTGCATCTTATTCACAAGTATATACAAAATCCTTTCTCGACCAGATCACATTTTAGTTTTTATTCTGGTTGCTTTATGTACTTACACCCTTTATTTATTTTAATATGAAGTATTTCTCAGGAATGCTCCATTTAGACAACTTTATTGTGAACTCACTGAATGCTGAAGTTAATACCACATTTAGTTGTAAGAGTCTGTGTATAAAGAATCACCGCATTAATGGATAAGACAATAAAATTTGTAACAGGACAAATTAATAAAACAAGCAGCTGCCACTTTTATCTCAAGGAAAAAACATAGAAAATTAGAATATTATGAAGCTGCAAACATTTTACCAATGCATTTTCTAATGCATGTTACAAAACAAATCAATATACATACTTGTTTATCTCATGAATAATAAAAATATCACAATTAACATAGGCTCATTTAAAGTAAATTAACATAGAAGTGATTGTCAATGTGATATAAAACATTTTTTTGCAGCAAGCCTCTAAAATAGGAAGTAAGATTACTTGATTACTGTTTACTTGATTTTTTCATATATTCTTTGATTGCAGTTCTTATTTTTCTGGCTGCTATAACATGACAACAATCAAAACTATTTACCGCTTTTAACCCAGGAAAGTTTCAACACAGCTGTGGAGATGAACTATTTTTGATAATACAGCTACTTTTAATAATTGGGAATAACATAAAACAGAAACTTGTATTGAGAAAAACGTAAAGATTATGTAGTGTCAAAGGCATACAGGACACTACATCATGTCAGGGGAAATTTAAAGGATGACAGTAAGAAAGAAAAGGAACTGTAGTAGCTAACATTGGCTAGGCCGATCTTAGAACATGCTGAAACAGTGTGTGGTTCTTATAAGAATTAAGGAAAAAGGAAAAGTGTATTGATGTGAAAAGAAATTAGAGGAATTTCAAAGAAAGGCAGTACTTTGAGGAAAATAAACAGGCTTTTGTGTGTTTAGCAGATAATTGCTGGCAGTAAGGGATGGGAAGTTTTTTAAAGTTTAACCAAAATACCAAATTTTTTAAACAGAAGCCATAACAAAAAAGTAAAACTTAGGCTGCAAAGAACTCACAAATATTGCTAAATTTTCTTTTTTTTAATAGAGGCATAGCCAAGAAGAACAAGTTACCTGAATCACTCTTTCCTAAAAATCCAGTCTTTTAAGAAAAATGTGCTCTTTCAATGTAGTTGTAAAAAACATGTATTTGTTAAAATAGTCGTAAAAGAAGTGTATAATTTCAAAGAAATGTGACTGCCTGGTAAGGTGATGTATGGTGGGGACTATGCATACGGCAAGAGTGGAAGGACTATCAGGAACTCTGAAAAGTTGCTTGCATACTGACAGCTTTATGGTAATAGATTTCCCCACCTCATGGGTAATATCTTTGCTGTTTACATTAAAGAAGCATTTCTTCTAAAAAATATCTCTATTTTTAATCCTCTACCATCCCAGGAAGTACTCAAAATAAATTTCCAAAAATCTGTACAATGGATTCATACTGGAAAAATCGGATATTCTAGGATCTAACTTATAATGGCTAGGATGGATATCTCACTATCCGTGGGGTTTCCCATTGGGGCTCATATGACATAAAGGGGCCAAGTCAGAGACACTTGTGGTTTAGGCTAAGAATTCTAATCCTATATGTAGCAATATAATATATGCTGTAGATCCGACCTAAGATATATTTGAATAAATGTTGATGGAAAAGGTAAATAATGTTTGGAGGGTAGGGAGATAAAATTTAATTGCAAAAAAATAATTTTCCCGATCATCATAGCAATGCGAGTGGCGTGGTTGCCTAACTCCAATTTTCAATTGCTAATTTGGCGTTAAAAAATGCCTAGTTGTGTCAACTGTCAGATACGCATCTATTATTTTTGAGCAAGGAACAGTCTCATATGAACTGTTTCCCCACAGAAGTGGTACTCCACTTGTTAGTTATTATACTGAGGTACTTCCCAATATGTCACCTTAAAAACAAGAAGAAAGTTACTGGAGGTGCTTGTGAAAAATAATTTGAATGAGTTTCTCCTGAAATGATGGTGTTCAAATTTACCCTATTTAAAATGCATTGGGCAGATTTTAAATATTCTTAAGGAGAACTTACAAAAACCTAGACAATGTACAGTAACTCAGAATGTGAAATAGGTTTGTATGTTTTATATTTTAAAAAGGCTATTTCCTAATTTTTACTTAGTTCCTTACAAAGCCATTAGAAAGTCAGAATTCGTTTTGAGGCACTTCCTGAGATAATAGCAACTTGAACACTCATATAAGTCATTATAGATAACTATACTTTATAAAGTAATAAGCAATAACACCCATATAAATGGTTCAATTAGCCAGATTTTTCAGGGTTCTTGGCCGAATTGGTTCAATTTCTCAAGGTTTTTATGAAGAATAGTATCGGCACGCATTGTATTTACTATCCGAATTGTAGTTATCTATCTTTTTGGAAAGTGCTGCAAGAAATATTGAAATCCTCAATGTGTATATTAAATGGACAAATTTTAATCGTCCTAGAATCAAACCCAGTATCATTAGAACATACTGACTTAGGTTTATTATCCACAAATGGTTTTTCCCCTCTTTTCTCGTTTTTCTGCTCTATCCTTTCTTTTTATAAAAGTTACCACATTTCCTGGCCCCTTCTTTGCCATCAGTTTTGTGTCAGGGCAGAAAATTAGTTATAAAGTCACTTAGCAAGGTTTCCTTTCATTGTGATCTCCAGAGTGAGTGTGCAATGTTTAAAGATCAGGGAAATATATCCTAGAACCAATCGATTCAAGAATTCAGTTTTTCTGCAAACAATACCCAAAGTAATCTATTAGGGAAATATGGTGCATGCACCCCCTGCCACATGCAGAAAGGCAGCTTGCAGGGTGCTAACATAGACATGGACATAGACATAAGCTTGGAGAGACTGTGCTCCTCAACACCTACGCTGTTAAATCATTTGCTATTTGTAGAAAATTATCACAGGTTGTAAGCCAGATAAGTTTATAGGAAACTGAAGGTTAGGCCACTGACTCAGTGGTTATCTTCAAGGTAGTGGGTCAAAAAATCATGATTCTCAACAACTAGAAAGAATTTTCTATATATTAATTACCAGTAAAGAGGTAAGTAATTCTACAATTTGTTATTCATCCTTAAGAGTGTGTCTGATTGCTATATATAAATATATAAATTGCTTACTTATAGTGAGGAAAATTACCAAAGTGAACTAAAGAAGGTGCTGTCTTTGACCAGAAAGCTGACCAATGTTAAAAAATATGAAGAGATTACATCCAATCACGTGCAATAATTTGCAGTCTCTTAAGATATCCCATCCTCAAATGTAGCAAATGAAACAAAACAAAGCAGATGCCTTTTCTTTCTGTTATGTAGAGCAGCACTTCTTTAAAAATTAAAGAGACAAAAACCCTTCCATAGTATTTTACAACATGCAACAAATGAAAATTTGTCATATCTCAATTGGATCACTATTCTGCTAATAATTAATTTTTTCAGTCGGTTCCCTGAAAAGCCTCTTTAGGCAGTTTTACTCTATTTGGTTAGAATGATGAAGGTTTACTTTATTGTACTCTACTATCTGCTGAATCCATTTTGAAGAAATTATATTAGCTTTGTATTCTACTGAATTACTATTAATATAACATTAAATTGGTTTTACAATGCAATAAAAAATTTCAACTGGATGAAAAATGAATATTGAGAACAATATCTAAAGATAAAAAATCATACATACTTCATTTCCACCAGCAAATTTGTTAGAAACAATGCTCCAGCTCCAGCGCATGCTATAAGCAACATTGGATTGACTCTTGGAAGAAGAATGCCACTGAGGGCAGGAATGATAGAACATAAACTGCAAAAAAAAGGAAGCCAGTTTACTTACTATACTAAAATTTAATTCAAAGTTAAATTGAAAATCAAAAGTTTTCAAGGCCAGTAACATACCTTTGACTTATATCAGTGACTTGCTCCTGCAGCCAACTGGAAGAGGCTGTAGCTATTATGTGATCAAGGGCAGAGTTACTATTTCCATAAATAACTAAAAGATGACTAATGAATGCTATTCCAGTACCTATAAGAAGGCGACCTCTGAAAGGATATCATAGATCAACATGAAACAACGATTTTTTAAGGAACTCAATTTCCAAAGTTTTAAAGTCAATAAGCATAAATCAATCAGTCTGAACTGTTTCTGTTCACATTGGTAAATTACATATAACCATTTCTATGCCATGTTCTCCTCAGAAAATCGGCCAGTTAAGAATTGAGAAGGGTGCACTACTTCAAAACTAAATAACTACTATTCACTAGTTAACTAATAAACCAAGCAGGGTAGAGTTAATAATACTCTTTAAATAAAATCAGAAAGACCTCAATTACATTCATTTTAATTATTATTATTATTTATGAGCACAAGCAACCATTCCCTGATTGGAAAAATCAAACTAGCTGGGACTCAAACCCAAGGCCTTGGGTTGGAGCACCAACCACTATGCCACTGTAGCTAGTGAACAATAAAGCAACAAAAAAGTTCCCTAGTTCATCCTTAGACGGTTGAGGGGGTTAGATTACATATTGGAATGAAAAGGATGCAGTAGATCACAAATAGGAAGAGTACCAAATTTAAATAAAAATATGAACTCAACTAGGAATAATACTAAGGAATTAAGAGGAAATTACTCTAGTGGTTATACATTGACTCCCCTGCCATACATGAAAGGTGGCTTGTAGGTTATTTACGTAGATGTAAATGATAAAACAAATAAAACATATCAAATATATGCTCTTAGATAAAAATTAATTGAAATTTTTAACTTAAAAAGCCAGGACTTTACTACAAGAATAAATTTACTAAAAGAATTTACTTACACTAATAACTACAAGAAAAATTACTTCCATCTTAAATTTTATTCAGAACTCCAGTGCACTTAATAAGAAATTAATGGCTAATTTTATAGGAATTACAACTTACGTGTGGATTTCTGGCTGATCTAACAGCCTTTCAAGACTTTCTTTAGTGATAAATAATGATGCCAACTGAGCTAAAACAGTACTGGAAAAAATGGCCACTACTTCAAATCTTTCATAACCAAAGGTAAATATAGAAGTTGGCCTTTGCTTTTCAACCCAGATGGATAACAAGCATGTCAACAAACTGAAAGTAAAAAATGCTTAAAATTAAAACAACCCATATATAAATATACCTAAAAGTTAAAATTTTCACGTAGCTTTCTTTACCTTAATATATTGAACCACACAGTGTAAGTATAAGCTCTTAAAGCTGGAATCGTAAAAGAAGATATGGATTAGAAAAAATTATTTTAAATAATGCTATATTTGATGTAAGACTTCATAACAGCGTATATACAGTGGAAATATAGGAGTACTTAGCAAACAAACTATTAACTCGTTGCTTCTAGAATTAAATAAGAAATAACCTTCTGAGATAATCAATTTCACATATATCGTTGCACATATAATTACATTTCTCATCTAAAGCGATAAAACTGTGAAGAAATAATTTACATAAACATTGAAGTGATGACAGCCAAGTCTACAAACTACCTTTAACAAAATTCACTCACCCAAACTTTGAGTACTGGCGCACCATGTTAATGATACCAAACAGCATATGAAATTTACTAAGATAAGGAGACCAATTCTTTTCACTCTGCTTTCTCTAAATAAAACCTGAAGCTCAGTTATCAATGATGGCATCCCTGAAGTTCGAAATATTTCTGGAAAGGATAGATAATTTAAAATTGCATTAAAATATTGTAACGATACCAAATTTACGATGAAAAAATACGACAATAATGATGAAACAAAAATTTCTGAGGATTTTAAATGTCTACATCCAATGAGCATGTACTACCCTTTCACTTGGAATCACCTAATTCAAAATACTTGGGTATAAATCGCCTTATGCAGTGATTTGATGAAAACCAACCATACCAGGAACAACTAGCTATAATACCAAGATTCTAAATCACCCACTAATCGAATGTTTACATATATTTCAATGTTGATAAAGGAGGGTTTTGCTATAAACTGCAACATTTTAAATTAAATGAGCAAACATGGGTGATATGTCTTTAAAATGCTTCCTAGCCAAGATATAATTCCCAATCTTTCCATAAACAAAACATGATCTTGATATCCATTAGGCTTCAAAAAGTTGAAACTCTGGGATATCGTTTGAGTATGACAAAATAAGTGAGAAACACAGCAAATGAAAAGGTATTAGACTGGACTAGAATCCTTAAAAACCAATGTTTCAAAAAGTCCGAAACGCACACGTTACCAAATTATTCTGATGAACAGGTGATATTAAAATCATACGTGTATTTTAAAGAGATCTTACCTCTATATTGTAACAATTAGCTATGATGATCTTCCATCAGTCTTTTTCCTTCAAAAGTAAAATTCTTTCTTCTATTTTACCATATCGCACGCGTTCAAATATAATATATAATGATAATGTAATGCTGGAATTGGAATTACTCAACCACAATGCGGAAAACACCATCAGTTACGGATAAAAAATTGTAAACACAGCTAAGACGACGATAAATCGTCAAAAAAATGAAAACTAATTAATCCTTTCATTATGAAAACTGTATCCGTGGAATTTTTTCAATAGACATCGTTTCACGTGAAGGTGTCAAATATAAAAACCGCATTCCGGCTCTTCTCTGTCCAACGGCATGACAAATTAATATCGTTTTTGGCCGTAGAGCTGGTAGAGCTCGTTGCAGTCAAACTTGTGATCAGAACGGTTCGGAAGATAATGGGTTCAGAAAGTATCGCACATCTTGAATAATAACTTTTTTTTATGCCTGTACTTCCGATGAAATGAATTTGATCTTTTATTAGAATCTAAAAGCCTTTCTATGAGGGAAGATGGAAAAGAAAAACTAAAAATCCATAGGATTAAACTACTTGTTTGTTGTGGTAAATATTCTGAAAAGAACGCAGTGTATCAGTTACCATCGCTTCAATTTGGTTGAAAGCGAAGAATTTGCCACAACCGAAGTTTTCCTCTCAAATACTATTAAAAGTGTCATTGCGGAATAAATAGTGTATTCGTTACTTTAAAGCTGGTTTTCCTAATCGACACCTTTCTGCTGCACCAGTTAAATATCTGATTACACAATGCCAATGAAGATTATCACTGAAATTGAGTCACTCCATGCATATATATTGGCGATTTGAGGACAAATTCGGGTAAAAATTATTTTCGTTTTCAGTTAGAACAACAAACATGCTATAACTTGGGTTTACTAATACTGGCTTTATCATTTCAGCGCTTCACACTTTAGCCAAGTTATTAGTCACAGGAGGAACGAAGGAACAATGACCTTGGCAAAAAATAGCTTAAACTGCTCTTTAAGCCAATTTAAAATTGACGTATTTACATCCAAAGAAGTACAACGTTTAAGCTAATTTTTGCCTAAGCTTTAAAGTTATAAACAAATATTAAAAACCATTAATAACATACATATGAGGGTAAGGTGAAAAGTTCTCGGCCTGACAATGAAATATTTTCAGTTAAAAAATGATTTTATTTTTATTCATAATCTCCCTTGACTTCAACATACTTGGTCCAGCGTTTNTCAGTTAAAAAATTATTTTATTTTTCTACATAATCTCCCTTGACTTCAACACACTTGGTCCAACGTTTCTCCAACATCAGTATTCCTTCCCAGAAGTGGGAGTCTGGAAGGCTGTGAAAATATCCAACTACGGCCCTCTCAAGTGAAGCGCTTCCCAGAAAAAAAATTTCTTCAAGTTTGGGAACAGATGGAAGTCTGAGGGTGCTGCTAAACCAGGAGAATAGGGGGGATGGCCGAGCAAATCGTACCCCAAATCCCGTAGTTTTCCCATCGCCAACGCACCTTTGTGAGCAGGTGTGTTGTCCTAGTGAAAGATGATTTTCTTCTTCTTCAAGCCAGGCCTCTTTTTGCGAATTTTGGCATCCAGCTGGTCAAGAAGGTTTGAGTAATATTCGCCTGTAATTGTTCTGCCTTTTTCAAGGTAACCAATTAACAGGATCCCTTTCATATCCCAAAACACACTGGCCATGACCTTTCTGGCAGATGCAATCGACTTCGCTTTCTTTGTCTCTGAACCACAGACTTCCACCCTCTGCTTCGACTGCTGTTTCGTTTCTGGCATGTAGTGGTGGAACCATGTCTCATCCATGGTGACAAATCGCCGCTCAAAATTGGTGGGTGCCCTCTTGAAATGGTCCCAACATTGCTGCAAAAATCGCTTGCGCATTTGCTTTTGATCGGCATTCAGCAAATGCTGCACCCACCTTCAGCAGAGCTTTCGCATCCCCAGTTCTTTGTGCAAGATGTTTCGCACCCTTTCTTCTGATATCCCCACGACCTCGGCTATCTCACTCACCTTCACTTGCCTATTGTCCAACATGATATTGTGCACCTTTTCGATGTTTTCTGGTGTGGTTGCGGTTTTTGGCCGTCCTTCACATGGCTCATCTTTGAGGGATGTGTGACCACGTTTAAATTCAGCTGCCCACTTTTTAAAGGTTGACATTGAATGAGCAGAGTCCCCGTACACTTTTGTCAACTTTGGATGAATTTCCTTAATTTAAATAATTAACTTAAATAATTTAATCCATCAATCCATCCAATTTAATAATTTACTTAAATAATTTAATCCATCCAAAACAAAGAATTTTATGACCGCACGATATTCAAGTTTATCCGTTTTAACGAAATCACGAAAGATGTCTACTGCAACAATATGTGTAAACAAACTACTGGAGAGAACAAATTGAAACTTGTGTAATGAACTAATGACATGTGAGCCCAGGCAGGGATCATAAATTTTCGCTGATTGGAATGCCATCTCTATGTCAGGCCAAGAACTTTTCACCTTACCCTCGTAGAAGGTGCTATCACTGCAAGAGGAAACTAACTAGTTTGGACAATGGATGGATCAGCAAGCATATCTTTCCTGTGAGACAATTTGAATTCAAAAGCATATTTTATTTGGAAGATAAAATCTCTGTTAATTTCTTATTTAAACTGTTATGAGTATCAAAGCACCAATATGTTTTGAATGTCCTCCACAAAGTCGATCAACTGAAGGAAGCTGGCAACAAAGGAAATTGTATGAAGCAAAGATAAACACATGCATTACATTTTGAACTTAAAAAGATAAGCACAGCATTCATAACCCCCTAATGCCACTACATGTATGAAATGTCCAATCCTTTATTAAATTCTTAGTAATTGAATGCAGCTTTTGCCAACTATTCTGACCTCATTGATTGGTAAATTCACAGATCACTATTATGAGTTATTTAAAAGGATCAAATATATTTAATATTATCATAAAACTACCATTCTAATAATTTGAAGTAACTGTTCTCTTAGTTTACCCTGAGTAGGAGAAAAGAGAATAAAGAGTATAACGAAAGGCAATAAACATTGAAAAATGATGCACAGCTTCAACAGGAACTATCAGTGGTCTACAAACCACCACCTGGCAACCACTGATTAAAATTAAGATGTCTCAAAAGATTACATTGTAACCATGTTAACATATGATAGGAAAGTAATCTTTGACAGCACATTGTCAAAATCTCAGCGAGCTTTGAAGATAGGAAAGAGAACAGATTGAGTTACCCATTTTTAAGGAAAATACTACCTCAAGTTACTCAACTAAATTTTATTGAATTTGAATAATAGTAGAACTTCAAAGAAAGTGCAAGTTACTTTGATTACACTAAAAGCAACCACCAATATATGACACCTGTGATTTTAGCACACCCCTGAGATCATAACACCACTTTCAGTATTTTCAGTTTTAGCACATTCACTTACTGTTTTATTTTGGAAGAAAGATGTCAACATTAAAATGCATTTTCAATTAAAAATCACAACTGTTTCTTTTTAAGGGAAAACATTTCATTGCTTGAAGAAAATATCTTAGAAAAGTAATAAAAAAATCTCTGAATCAATAACACTGTAACAGTAACATATACTGCAATTTCTCAGCAGTCCAAAAATTGTACTTTAAAAAGTCAATCATATAAAATTATTTACATATTTATAAATTTCATACGCAATTGAATGGGATTAAAATAATCTTACACAGATCAACTGGCAAATGCCAATTCACACAGCCTAGAGATGTAAAAGAGAATGTAAACTATTTGTACAAGCCTACAGTGTAGAGAGCGATGCTGTCACAGGAGAAAAGAATGAGTTGTCAATAGACAACAGAAGATATATAAGGAGTTTCAACTACTATTGCATTTGGATATTATCCAACAAACAACTTTATGTACACTCAGGCTTTTTTCTCCTTAGTCTTTGAGTAGAATCAGTTTCTCTCCACACCTCCATTGCTAGTCCCCTTGTATAAACTGTTAAGTGTGCAAAGTTCTTGTATAGTAGTTGTTGTAAGCCGAGTAAAGCTGTCCGTCATATTCTCCTGCGACTGCATCATCCCTCCATGGGCAGACCCACCACCTTCATCCTCAGCCTTCTCTAAATTACTTCTCCTTTCTTTCTGCATCAGTTGAGTAACTGATTGAACCATTCTCTCATGTTGTTGAACCTGAACTCCACTAGCCTGATTGGTCCTTTGTGCTGACTCAGGATCTGACAGCGTCAAGTGACTGGAGAGATTTTCCGAAAGGTTTGAGTCAAAGATTGACATGTTAGTCTCACTTAAGGGCAAAGCCATTCCTGCCAGATCTGAAGAGTCCAACTGACCAAAACCTAACTCCAAATTGAAATTCTGTTGGTCCATGTCCATCATATTGCTCTGAGGAGGCATTTGATTCATGTTGGGTTGCACTATTTCAGCAGGTTGCACAAACATTGAAGGCTCTCTCCTCACAACACCAGGTGTGTTGTAAACATTTGGATCACCAGCTACCATGAGAGACATGGGGTATGGATTTGGTGAACTCTGAGGAACAGAAGGGGTTCTCTGAGGCAATGAGTACGAGGGAGAAGGGGAGGGGACCATCACATTTTGTTGAGACATTGGGGAAACAGGAGCAAGACTTGATGGGGATGGCGAGCTTTGAGGTTTCACAGGGTAATCCACAACCTTAGGGCTAGCAATTCCTTGATACATAGGTGAGAGACCTCCTTGAGCATACATATAAGCAGCGTCTGAAAGTAAAAAAATTATAATGGATAACATTCCTTTTTAAAATAATTAAATAAAAATTACATCATTACATTAGAATAATTTTTCCAAACTCAAGTCAACCTGAGTTGCGAGTCAGAAATTCGTCACTTAAGTGAAATTGACTTAAGTGTTACTTTATCACAGGTACTGAGAGTCCATTCAGGTTTTTAAGCCAGGTTTTAATCTGGTTCAGAAAATTACTCACAGGACAATAATGACCTTAAGCATCAACTTTACAAACAAACATTATTTAGAGGCATATATTAATTTTTGAATGAAGAAAATTGCCATGGAAACATAAGACTAAGAAACATTGCCAGGATTGCTACATTAGAAAATAAAATTACAAGCTTAAGATATTTGTCATTTAAATGGTGAACTATGCTTATTTGTGCTTGAATTCACAAAGAAAATAACACAAAAAATCAGTGAAAATTAAAGCTATCTCAACAAACATAAATAGCAATATCTCTAGAAAATTCCTCAACATATATTTAGCACTCATTTAATCAGATGAATGAACTTTAAAAATATAGGGCAGGCAACCAGGAATGCAGCTACAAAGAAATTCCGATTGGAGATAGAATGGCTGAAGTCATTGAGAATTAGTTAAATCAAAACATATTTTTGCACAAAACAATTTACTCTACAAACATCAAACTCTGCATGGAAAATGTCATCCTTATTCTACGATATGATTCTAAACAGTAAATTTGGCTTAAAATTATTTTTTGACTTGAGACAACTTTCTGCTATCAAAACTTTTATTTTCCCAACCATCAAAACTGAACACCTGTATAAATTCTTTCTTTTATGAAGGTGAAAAATACAATACTGTTTTATGAACTGATTCAGATGGTGTTCCACAAAGACGAGAACACCTGGATATTATTCGCAACATGATATGGAAACAAACATTCGTCAAAATTGCGATATACCTTGACTAGAAAACCTAAACAGACACAGTATTTGAAGCAGAAATTAAATTTTTCGAGACATTTTCTTTATTTTGGTGTGGTCTATAGATTATAGCTACCTAGACCATTATTTGATATTCATTTATTTTGTTTCTTTATTTAAAAAAATTTCATTATTTCATCTTTTCTTGCAGAACTTTCTTTCTTCAAACTAAGATACAGATAAAAAATGATCAAAGAAAGATATATAGCAAAGGGAACTTCAATTCAGTATTTATTCTATAATGTTGTATTACATAAGTTTAATGACCAAAAAAGTTTCCAAGGCTGACATTTAATAACTCTAACCATACTTGAGTCTTTTTTACAGAGTTAATGTTTATTAATTACTTCATACATCACGTTAATGAACTGAAAATATAATCAACTTATGAAAGTGGGATAAAAATGAATGATTAACTTTTAGCATCATACTTACCAACAGGTTCACATTTGACAGGATTAATTTGGAATGATGGATCAACATTTAAACTTCCTACAGGAAAGCATGTGCTTGGATGAACTCCATGCCCTATTGAAATGGAATCAAAGGTTAAGTCAAACTAAAATGCAAAATATCCAAATGCATGCAAGAAAATATAACAAACATTTTCAAGGAAATAAAAACAAACTTCTAAAAGCTGTCAGGTAAGTTAGAGGTAATTTAAATTTTAAAAGTTTAGCAGTAAATCAAAAGGAAAAGCTTAAGGTCTACTTCCATGCCTGCAAAAACTTCCTTCGACTATCTTTATTACTAACAAGTTATGTGAGATAAAGGTATCAATACAGTTATTTATCAAACTTGTTTTACATATCCAGTTTTAATGGATGTATAAAACTTATCTGCAAGCAAAATTACAGTCTATGAAATACTTCATACCTTTTCATGCGAATGAGTCTTAGAAAGGGAAGGGCTTAGAAATTTAGAAAGGGATTTTTTTAATTCTATTGTCTTTAAGAAAAATAATAAACATGCAAACACTGCTTTAAGCCAATACATTGCTTGGTTGCGCTTAAAATAAATAGCTTCCTGGAAACCACATAAACCACCACAATTCTGCATCAAATTGCTGCAAAAACATATAAGTTTTACTTAAGAGGAGGAAAACAAATAAGAGAATTTAAAAATTTGAAAAAGAATTGTGTTGTCCATGCTTTGACAGCTTTGTTGATAGACGAAAGGAAAATGTTTTAAATCTTTCTATAAGTAACGATTTGGAAGAGGAAGAGCATAATTTTAAGGAAGAACTTGAATTGTTATATTGGTAGCCTTAATTCAGGAAGATCTCAAACAACAGTCCAAAATCCATGCTGATATTGGTAAACAACAATTTTTACTAAGAACTGCACATGCCAGAAAAAACTAATATACCAACAGGGTAAAGCTTAACTTTAGAATTGTATTATTACAATAGCTAAATGAAATAAAGCAATGAGTAAATCACTTTTTACAGATCATTTACAGATAGAATAAAATTAGCTATTGAAGATTACTACCAACAAATCAGTGTAAAAATCAGTGTGGCTTAAACTCAAATCATTATGTGCCAAGTCAGTTGTGTATTCACTTAGGGTGATGGCAATCCTGGGTTTAACATTTGGGGGGTCCTCAAAGGTTCAAGATGACCTAGGCTATAGAAACATATTCTTAAAAACTACCCAAATATAATGTTATCTTTTTGCAAGAGAAACATGTATATCTTGAGAATGGATTTCTTAAAATATTCGAAAGAATAATGAACTTTTTAAGCCATTGAAACCATCAACAATTATGTTTGTCGCTAATGGTTTTTGAGTAAATTTAATTAGTAAATCAAATTTATATTATTTGTTGGTCAATATGGTAACTACCAATGCATTTACTGAAATAGTAAATAAGTAAAATATATAGGAATAATCCAGCAAATTTCTGCAATTTAATGATAATTCAAAAAAGCATGCTCTGAATTAAGAATAAGAAAAAATAAGTACATGATAACTTCTTTAATCGTATGTAGTGCAGAGCAGATATTTATATTTCATTAAAATTTTTTAACTAAAAATTAAACAGAATAAGAGACTAATATAGGAATAACAAGTGTGAATTTTAAAAATGAAGAATCAACTTAAACCCTAAGTTATACATCAATCACGGCCTCATACTACAATAGAACAAGAATGCTTACTACACAAAATTAAAGAACTATTAAGCAAACAAAGAAATTATAAGAAAAATAATAAATTAGATGAGGAGAATGATGATTAGAAGGCAGCACTCAACATTTGCAACATGCTTTCCTAATTAAAACGATATTAAAGAAACACTTAAAAGTAGCTTCTACTCAAACTATTTTGCTAAGATTCTTAAATAACATCATACTCACCATATGATACAGACCATATTTAAAATAAACAGATACAATTCTTCATTTCATAATAACTTCCACATTTTTCTCATATATTTTGTCTACCGGAATTACATTGAATAAATATATACTTCTAAATCCAAGGTTCAATTACAACAAGTGAATGAGATATTAAACCTTAATAGAAACTGATTTTGTGTCGCATTAAATATCCAAAACCAACCAATATGAGAATGACTCAATGCAAAATAGCAAAAGCAAAGATACTACATGTAGATGTAAAAACCTATTAAACATCACCAGCGACTATGAATTCCCAGTGAATTATCACCCAATTTTTCGCTTTAAAAGTAAAAACGCTATAAGGCTTAAAAAGTTAATAGAGCAAGGCATGCAATCTTTATATGACTTCTCAAAAATAAGATGTTTTAAATGAATAATTCTTTGATTCTCAACATTAATTTTTTTACGAAGTCATCATCTTCTTCAGGTTAACTTCATATTGAAGATGTAGTTAAATTCCTTTCTTAGCTTTTCTGATAGTAGAAAGTGTATCAATAGGATTGTTATGTAATAAGGTCAGAGCTAACTAATCAGAAAAAACATTTCAGTTTATACATAAATAATTCAGCAAACTTACTAGTAAAACCATTATGTTTATTTCCATTGATAAACTCTTCCATAGTAGCTTCAAAAATCTACTTACATAACATATATCAATAACAAAGTACAAAATATTCAATAAACAAGAAAGTAAAGGAAAGCCCTTAACAATAGAGATAATTTTAATTTAGGCTACGTATAATACTAATACGAAGCAATAACCACTCAACAATCCAAACAATCTGATGAAAAATCTCTCACACCCAGCATAAATAAACAACTTTGTATAATAAAATTTAAGGTCAATAAAATCCTTCTCTTCTTTGAATATATATTTAACGGTTAACTTATAATACATTATGAATCTTGTGCATACTCTCTAATATTCAATACTTCCCCAACATCAAAATCCACATTTTACACCAAAAGCCCAGAATGCTGGTCACCATTATTACAGAAGGCAGGTGAAGATTAGAGCATCTTCAGGAAGAAGGAAATGGCTACAAGGCCAATTCAAATCATAGACATAGGTTTAGATAATTCCATTCAAAAATACTCAAATCAAGAAAAAGCAAGTGAATGATCACCACGATATTTCAAAGATAGCATAAGTTAAAGATAATCTGGAATATAAAGAGTTGGACCAATGCCTATAACACCTGAATTTTGAGAAAGAAAAAGACAAACAGAACAGTCAAAGCAGATAACTTATAGCCACAGAGTAGTCCACCACCAATTATGCCATGGAAGGAACATTAAAAAGCACCTTGATAAGTTAAATGACATTTCATACAATATACTCACGCATCATTGGAGGTGGTTCATGCAAATTCCTCATTATTTGAGGACTGCCTTCGCCAAATTTCTGTCTCTTTCTCTTTAAAACAATTGGATCTAAAATGGCCACAAAATAAAAAATGGATGAGAAAAAACTGCACACAAAAATATCAATAAAAAATAAAAACATGAAGGGACCAAATCCATCTCAAATAAAATCTTTAAATGTAAGAATACAAAATACAAAAATAAGAATTACCTCTGATATTTCAAGGTAATAGAACTAAAACCAAACGCCAAAAGTTGATACACCACAAAGTCATGAAGTTAGGAAACAATAAGTTATTTAGAGAAATCATTATTTGCAATTTCTAGGAAACTTAACTAATTAATTTTGTTAAGTTTCTTCTCTTCAAATGCGGCCATTCACTGACTAAAATCTTTGGGCAATTAAAGAAGCTCAAATTGAATTTCCATAAAACTTACATATTAATTCATATGACTAGCACAAAAATCCACCCTCAGATTGATATAAATACAACTATAATACCTTGTGATTAGCTGCACAATAACAGTAGATTGTACTCATATACAATGCAAAAGCAGAATTCCAATGCAAACAGAGCAATTAACTCATTTTGCAGTAAAAATAAATATAAATAATACTGTAAAACAGCTTTTCAAGTTTCTTGGTGACTATTGCTTTCATACTTCAAAATCCTTAACTTCCTTAGATACATTTTATGTTCAGTGATATATAAAAAAAAGAGGTTAAATATCCTTTAACCATTTAAATAATGCACATCATTTCATTTTCCATTGCATTTAAAATGCTCAAATATACTCCATTAGTTAAATATATTTATAGGTGTATAAATAGATTGCTAAGAAAATCATTATTTAAAACTGTTTTCATGCAAAATACTTAAGCATATAAATTTTTAGTATCTCTTTTCAGTGCAAGTGAAACCTTTAGTTTTCTTAAAAGTACGTTCCGAACAAAAGGTATTCGATGCAACTGTTCATAAAAGCTAGCCATAACTAGCAAAAAATCACTCCACAAGCATCTCTCAAAAAGGCCAATACAAAAGAATAGTCATTATCATACCAATATAGAAAATTAACATCATGGATATCAAATTGTATGTAAAAGTGAGTATGTGAAATCCATTAAATAGATTACATTTCAAAATGAGCTCACCATAGTTTGATACAAAAATACCAATAAACCCTACCGACAGGCATTTTGAATAACTACGTAGTTGTAGAGTATTTAAATAGAAATATTCATGCAGAACTTCAGCTGCAAAATCTTAAGATTTGCTTCTTGAGCATTTTCTGTTGATAGGAATAAAGAGTAAATTCCTGATTATTGACTAGTACTGAGAATGAAAACTTTACATGTGAAAAATGGTTACAGTAATGACATGAAAGTTAACAAATAAGTCACAAAAAGAAATAGTTCAACTCAACTGTACACACTTTCAACTCTGGAAAATAGGAGAAAGGAAACTGCCGAAAGTGAATAATGGAACCTTAAGGCAGCCATCACATAGCTACATCTAGATCATTTTTGGATACTGATAATTTGAATCATACATTACTTCTGTAAAACAAGGATGAAGGTTTCAAATATATTATTTTGAAGTTATTTGTTCCTTGGATATCTTTTCATGTGAAAACTATACATGTCTATCTCATAATTTAACACTTCACCATTCAACTTTATCATATTCATCCTTATAAAATTTCAAAGGTTCCTATCAATTGATGTTCCTAGTATTGCTTGTTTAACGTCTGACAATTACCTATATAAAAATAATTCCAAAACCTACTGATCTTTTCATAGTTATATTCCTGATAAATCCACCAAATTAAAAGATGGCTTCTCATTCACACAATTATTAATCAAATGGATGTAAAAATCTTGCGTTAGTAGCATGAGAATTTGAGCTTCATCAGCACTCTTCTTCAATAAATCAAAACATATATTTAAAGCTTTTCATCTACCCACTAAGAAGAGGAAACCCTTCAATTCGCATTCCACTTAAATATTTTCAAAAACAATCGTCAAAAAATGCTCCAAGTCAAATTTAAAACATAATAACATTCTTTTCATGTTGAAACACATGAAATTCGTATTTTATACAAAACTAGATGCATATTGCATCACCTTTGGTGCAATCGATGCTAGGAAAATCATTTCTTCAAAAACAAAGGCATAAAGAAGCAGTTCCATTTCCTCAAATCATAATATGATTGTTCCAAGCTGGATCCATAAGTTATTATTGGACGCAAGTTAGTAGTATGACAACTATTTCTTAAAAGCACCACATATTTTTTCAGGAAACATTTCAAGCATTTCCATAAATTAAATGGTGATTGACATTATGGGATACTGCTTATGATATATTTGAATCCTAAACATCTGCCAAAAAATTAACACTTCATCAAATTATCAATCTATCCTTTTCATTGAGACCTCCATAGGGGTTGTTATGCTATCTGGTCTTCCTTCTACAGGACTGTAATAACAAGATGTTTCATCAAACTCGGACACGGTTGCTCTAGGAGCCATGTCTGTGTAGAGTGCATAGTGTTCTGCCTCTGTTAGCTCCTCATGGGGGTCTAATATTTCAGGATCCTCTTTATACTGCAGTGACTGGGTTAAACTAACATGTGATCCAGAATTTTCATTGTAAGGTCCCAAAGTGTTAGTGTTTGGCAAAGAAGGTCTTTTCTCTGTTTTCTTTGATTTAGGAGACTGAGGAGGAGTGTGTGATGATTTCCTTGAAAACAGCTTCTGAAACAAACTGGGTTTGCTTCCTTTTGAAGACTGTTTTGGTGGAGGAGGTAATGGCTGCATAGGAGCCTTTGGAGGCAACTCGGGTGCCTGATCACTGCCCAAGTCTTCTATCGATCCCTCTTCTGGCTTTGTCTTACGAATCCTTTTTGGTGGAAGGGGAGGCAACTTTCCATCTGCTAACGAGTTCTCTCTCTTACTCAGATTTATCTCTGGATGCGGAGGAACAGGAGGTGGGGGTGGTGGAGGAGGAGGAATGGATATGCAGGTGGTTAACATTTTATCTCCAAAATCAATGTCTACTGGGTTCTTCATTGCCATCTGTAAACTAGAATACGTTTGTGTTTCATACAGGTCATCCACATAATCCATAGGTGTCACCTCACCAGGGGAATGGCTCGAAGGCAAATTGTTTCCCTCACCTAAAATATCTCCGTCAACATGCAATTGAGTGGCACGACTTAGAGTGCTTGCAAATGCATTGCTCTGAGTTTCGGAGTAAATCTCATCTAACTCTGCAACTTGTGACAGGAGATCGTTCAATGATTTGCATGTTTCAGACTGCATGTCTTCTACATTGTCCCTAACTTCATGGCCATTCTCAAGTCCACTGGGATTCAATTTCAAACTCTCCTCTTCATTCATCTGCACCTGAGAGAAATTAGGTGCAATACCATCACCACTTAATTCCACCACGTCTTTATTAGATATCACCACATTTGCATTTTCATCCGCTGCCACTTTCTTTGGTTCTTCTTCATCAAGTTTTCGGCTTCCATTTAAAATATTTTCTGTCTGCTCCATCACTTGTGAGGGCAATGCATTGTTATTGGTCACATCACGACCTACCGAAGTCATTAGAGCCGTGTTTGCAGCCAAAATGCTTGAAAACATACTGTAGTTGCCCTTCAATTTCTTGAGTGACCAGAAAGGCCTACCTGAATCCAAGGGGATGTACTCAAAAGGAAGGGGTTCACTGGTTGCACCATCCGATGGTCTCCTCAGCTGAATGCAGACCTTCACTGGAGCATCCACCTAGAAAGGATGACAAAGTTAATCCCCACAAAAACCATGCGTAATGCACAACAACAAATATCACACAAAATAAGTGCGAAAGAACCCAACCAGTTTCAGTCAACTTTGCTATTTTCATGACTTACTAGTATTAGTATTCCTCATAATAGTAAAATTGACTTTCATATGAAATATTTAATCCTGAAATCTGCAAACAGATTGTGACAGCAGTGCATGAACTGATAGAGCAAATGTAGCAACAGCTGAAGAAGATTGAGCTGAGCTGTATCATTGGGAAGTACCTGTTGGGTTTCCCAATCCTTAAATAGAACATACTCCTTGGAACTGCTTCAAGTTCACAAATAGGAAAAACTTCAACAATCACCAAAATACAAATCACGGCAATCATAAAAAAATTAATGGAATTGTTTACACAAAAAATTCAGTCTAATATAAAAAGCAGATACAATAATAAGAATGGCAACTAACTATCTGTTATGATTGTATTCCTTGTAAGCTGAGCTCTCTCATCTGCAACTAAAATGCTTTAAATGAAATGAAGAGTCTGAGTGTAAACATTCTTATGAAGTATGGTTAGCTAATTAGTATCTACAATAAGTCAATCAAAAAGGATTTATAAGGATCAAAGAACTGGGAAAGTTCTAGAATAATCTAATATCAAATACAATATGAAGCAAAAATCAATTATCTAAGACACTACCAAAAATATCACTCATAACTTTTTCTGAATGAATAACTGGATTGCTAAAGTTTAACTTAAAATTAATAAAATGAAATGCATCAATTCCATGTAATTCCTACCACACATACCTATAGCAATTTGAGTTAACCTCTTAATATGATTGACATCTAAAGACATACTCCTGGTACATTCAAGGATCAAGGAGAATGTTAATTGAAAAACAAATAGACAACTGTAGAAAAAATTAATCATTATTGGACATTTTCATGGCATTCAGGAAGCAAGTATAGTAAACTCCCCTTTAACCAGATTATCTGAGCAAGACTTTTTACTCTATGTCGAATTCTTTGCAGTCTTTCTGAAAAGTTCAACCACATACAACACATATTTCTGCATTCCAATACCAGCAGGTCTAACATAAGAGCTTTACTATGATGATTTTTGGCCTATCAGTCTCAAATGTCTAGTAAATCAACAAACTTCATAGTTTTTACCAACAAATAATCTCTTTGATCCATTTCAATCGAGTTTTAGATGCCATCATGGTACTTCTACTGCAATAACTTAAGTCATAGATGACATCAAATTTGTGTGAACAATTAGAAAGTCACCTTTCTAGTCCTAATAGACCTCAGTAAAGCTTTTGACTTGGTTGATATAGATCTACTTCTAACAAAAAAGGAAGCATTTCATTTCTCCCCATCCACTCTCACTTGGTTTTCCTCCAACCTTGCAGGGCAGTCACAGACATGTCTCACCAATGGAACATTTTCCTCCATTTGAATGAATTACAATGGGATTCCTCAAGGATCTATTCTTGGGCCTTCATTATTCATTCTATATATTTAAAACTTATCTTCACAACTAAGACACTCATCTTACCATTCATATGCAGATGATTTGCAAATATATCTCTCAATGGAGCAACAAAACTATCTCAAAGCAGTTTATAATAAAATTTATGATATCTTTAGGATAAGTGCATGGCTAAAATCTTTGGCTCTTGAAATCAACCCAACTAAATCCCAAACTATAATCTGTGGGAACTCGAGAATTCTGCAAAAAATTAACCACTTAAATGTACCAAGAATAAAAATCTATGAGAAGGAAATGGAGTATAGCTCATCAGTTAGAAATCTCAATATCTTGTTGGATCAGTCTCTCAACTACTCCACTCATACAGCATCTGTCTGCAAGAAAACTTACTCAGCACCTCATAGCATGAAATAATACATATCTAATGATTTGTGGAAGATAAAAAAATATCACATCATTACAGTTATCTTCATCTAGAATACATAGCATCCAAATAAGAATATTTAAAAGAATTTTTACAGAAAATTCTATGGGAAAAACACAATTTTAAGTATTAAACAGATAAGATAGCCTTTTGCAAACTCATATCATCTTGTTTGTAATCAACCAATATATAACTATTTGATCCTCAAGGCTAACTCTAATGCAATACCCTGCCTAAATATGCAAAAAATAATAATTTTTATATACATAAACAATGCATATGGTCAAAACAAAAAGCAAAAGTTTGAATTAACTGATTTTTCTGGTAGTCCATTCATCCTTTCCCAGCCATTAACCCACATAATCTAGAGTTCACTGTAGTAATAATTAAGCAATTCCAAAAAATTGAATTTTTTATATTTATCAAGCAATAGGTTACAAAAATAAAACACCAGTAAAAGTGTTAAGGCAGTATGCAACTTCAACTCCACTTACCTCCAACTTTTTGTAACGAGGAGTTCTAAATGATATGGCAACTTGTTTATGTACATGTGTAGGCTGGAAATCTCCAAATCCTTCCCAAACAATTTGTCCATCTTTCTCTTCATAAAAACGGACTTGAATATCCTCTGAAAAATCCATTAAAACTCACAATACAATCAAATGGCATTGACAATTGACAAAAACAATAAAATCAATATGTTCAGGTGTTATTTGTGAAAGGAAGAGAAAAAACTACATTTCCCACGCACTTTCATAATCTTGACCAGTTTTAGAGTAGCATCATAGATTGATGAATGTAATAACTCTTTATCAAGGTAAGATGACCTCTCTTCCACGTAGGCTCAATTGTTAACGCATAAGTTAAACTTAATTGTTAGAATAGAACAACAACACAAAAAGATTTTGGTTTGTTGTTGTGTTCTGCAGATGATGCAAAACTGGTTTTGAGTGTAAAAATGTTTGAAAAATGTACAGTTTTTCTCTACTTTCACACAACAACACTTATTAAAGATTAATTATTCATTATTTTATCCAACTACAACATTGTCAATAGAGATCTGAAATACTTCTATAGCTAAAATGAGCATCTCTCCATTGCTTTAAGTTGGGGTTAAAAAAATATTTCCCACTTTCGAAAATAGATTAAAAGAGACAGTAGAATTACAAGATAACCATGGTTTTCAGTCAGATTTCTAGATACATCTGACATTTTCTTTTTAGATTAATTCTTGGACATGCGTTATTCATTTCTTGCTTAAATTTGGAAATAAAGAAATACTAATCTAAAAGAATCTTTTAAATCTGTATGAGAGATACAATATTAACCCAAATATAAGGTGATTCTACATATTCAACAATTCAGATAAGGAAAATAGACGATTTTATCTATTTAATAAAATTCTGTTTATCACAGACATTCAATTAAGTTCATTGTTTTTTTGTTAACTGATCTAGCTCCTCGACCGTTAACAGTGTTATACACTGGCATATCAAAATAAACTAGTATTTCATCAGCATTACCAATGTAACCAAACATTACTCGACTGACATCTAAGTTGTACTAAATGTATTTGATACTCTATCAGCTTATCTTTAGAATCTCCGTGGAGTTTCTATCCTAATGTCTTTCTCACAAGACTAAGATCATTTTGTTGACTAAAAAGAAGTCCATCCAAAGCTACCTGCTTCTTATGGTCAATTAATTAGGAATTTTTCTCATGATGTTTTTATGTTATTTATATGTGACACTGAGTTAATAAATGAAAAATACTCTTTTCAATACTTTTATTCTTAAATTTGATAATATAAGCTTACCCCATATTTCTTGAGGCTAAATTCTGAAAAAAAAATTCTTGTCTTCTATTTGAGTGAATACAGGAATTGAATAAGTTAATTAAGCAGTTACGGTGTTTAAAAAAATTAGTGTTACAGAGAAAGGTGGAGCATACACATTTGGCAACACATCCTTCCCTCAAGTATTGAAACCATTTTGATCACCTTCTGATGTGGCAGATGGTTTATTTGATAACTGTCTTGTTGCCAATCCCTAACTCTAAGAGCATATACAATAATATAAAATTTTAGACTTTCTGCAATAGTTTATATTAAAAATCACTATTTAACACCTGCCTTAATCATATCCTATTATTCAAAGAAATTCTGGCTTAAATAAGAAGTTCATTGCTTATAACATTATGCTAAATTATTTATTTATGCCCATGATACTGGTAAAAGGAAAAATACGAAAATGCCTTCCCTTTAACCCCTTATCGTATATACCATGTACACATGGTATATGCAATGAAAACATTGTATGCCATAGCATAACTTTTACATTTACAGAGAAATGTTCCTGTAAACAGATGTTTTAAATGGATTGAGTTGATCCTACTTTGTAAAATAGGAATAATACTGAACAGCTTAACATATAGAAACAGCCATAATAGATTAGTCTATTGTAAGGTTCATCTTATTAATGACAAAATTGAATTCTTTCTGGTACCTCTGACTTGGTCATAAATAAAATTAACAGACTTCAAGTCGAAGAACTTCCTTAGCTGTTGTTTAAGTATTATGCCTGCTTGTGGATATCTTTTAGTCATGTGTGATAAGTCTCTCAAATCTCTTGTAAGTCCTTTATGTAGTACTTTCTTTTAAATTGGTATTCAAATCATGGCTTCACTGAGTAGCAAAATAAATCTTACAGGAAATCTTAGGCATTACTAGAAAGTGATCCTATTAATGACAATTTGGAAAGAGATGGAGGAAATGATTGTTATAAATGCAATGTAATTCATTTGTTTCTGAAATTAGATAAAGAAAGTAAAGCTGACAGCAATGTTGATTTTCCAAGGTACAACAATTTGAATTTTTTCTAGTGCTCTAATTAAATATGAAAACATTAAAATTTCATTGATCAACTTCAGTTGATGTGACATAGAAGTTACAGGTATAACTATATTGTGGTTATGACAAGTGGCATATGTTGTTAAGAAAAAACTGGTGAAATGACAATTAAAGTATAGGCTATAGGCCATTACCCATTATATAGGCCATTATCTGGATATGACTGTCCTACAATTTTATCATATTTACATTTGTAGAATAAAAGGTTCTAATTTTTAAGCAAACTAATTTATAAATCCAGTCATCCATTGGACTACAGAAATTAAAATACACTCAGCAGCAATACAATACACTGATTTTTTTAACCAGCTAAAAATTTATTTTGTATCAATACATATTAACAATTATTACCTTACTGAAACAAAATCTTATTGTACATTGATAGAAAAATCACTTACCTTTGGCAACTTTCTCACAAAGAAGTATGATTTCTTTTCCTCCAGCTACTGAACAGGTACAATCACTTAATTTACAAATAACCAAATCAGACATAGCCTCTGTAATTGGAATATTTTCAAAATTACTCATTAGAAGAGAATTTAATTGAAGAGGAAAAACAAACACAAATGCAGGAAATTTTAGACATAACACATAAATCAAAAATAGCTTCTAATACGTACTTTTATCATATATTGGATCAGAAACAACAGGTGTTAATGGCTGATTAAATTTTCCCTTTTCTGCTCCTTCCAGAAAAACTTGGAAACATAATCTCACAGCATTTAGATCAATACTTGACGGCTGGTTTCTATGAGCAAATCCAGCTGAAAAGAATAACCAGTATTAGATTTTCATCAAAGACAAAGGAACTAAGACATATTTTACATTATATTGACACAAATATTATTTCATTGTAAAGGTATGTAGGGAAATGGAATACTTTTTCAGAAATTCCTGAGAATAAAACAAAAAACATGCAGAAAGATGTAATAAATAAAAAATATAGCAACATCTAACTATAGAAGAGGGGTTTACTATCATGCTGTCAAGAAAGCACTTCCAAAATGAATTTTCTGATCATAAAGTTATGCAGCTATTTAGATTAACCAACAAATTTAAAAGGCTACAAACAATCTAAAGATCATCACAAGAATTGCGTGATGGAGGGATATGAAGCAAAGGAACTGAACATCAATGGATTCCAAGTAAATATACTATGATCAAGATGAGGTCTAAATGAAGTACATACTGACAAAACTATAAAAATATAATACAAGTAAACATAATAAAGATAAAGATTTTCTGACTTGTAGAAGAACTTGATACAAAAGAAGAAACGCAAGCCATTTCCATGTAGAAGGAAAACATTTGGTTGAACTATAGCTTACATAAATATAAAGAGGTTATTTTGATAAGAGGTAAATATTGAACGAGTTTAACCACTTTTGATTAATTTTTAATTAATGGCTCGTTTTGCAGCCAGACCACATCTTAAGGAAATTAAAGAATAAAATATACATTATATATCATTTAAAGGAAAGTGAAAGGCCTTTAAATACACTCTCAAGAATTTCCACCATATTATTCTTCCAGGTGAGGCTAAAATCAAACAAAAATGTCTACAGTAAAGATAAAGAGCGCACAAAAGAAATCACTGACAAGAGAGAGCAAGATGTAAAAAGAAGATAATAAATAAAATCAATGTGAAAGAACATGCAGTTTTTAAGGTATACAGCAATATTATGTCAATTATATTGCAAGAGAATTAAAAAATAACCAAATTATAAATAACGTTAAAATCAGACTTAAATGTTTAAAGTTTGAAATGAAGTACATTAAAAACACTACACTGGCTGAAATGCTAAGAAAATGAGAGACCAAATCAAAAGATTCATCTAAAATAACAAAATAAATTGCATTATGTAGACTCAATGGTACATCAAGGCAACTTGAATTAAATGACATGATAATATGGCAAATAATTCTAAGGGAACAAATCTCAACACTAAGTAAATTGGAAATAAGTATAGGCCTTTGAAATAAATAAACCCATGCTAATGGAAATAGATTATTAACAAAGCAAAACTACTGCATTTCAGAAAATAGGAATCTAAAAATGTAAAAAGTTGAAATGGAATTTTGTTTATGCAATGATATAGAATCAGGGCTTTGAACCATGATTTTTTCATTCCAGCTTTTGCTGGAATTTCTTTGCTTGCACTGGTTAAAAAAAAAACTAAATTTCAGTTCTGCTTTGGTCTTGCTCCCTCTAGCAATTTCACATTTATTTCACTTCAACCTTCGTAATATTACATCTTCTGAAAGTTTGTTACCTTATCTTAATTCATATACAATACATACTCTAAATTTTACAATAACCTACAAAACTAATAGGTAGTTGCAAATATTAGTTACACATGATGTTAAACCCTACTGCAATTACACTTTAGTAATATAATTGCCAGGTATAAAAAATTGGAGCAGAATAAATAAAAGTTTTCGGTTTGGTTTCAAGATCTCCAATTTCTATGGTTTTTACTCAGGCAAAAATGTTTTACTTTTGGTTTAGTTGTTTCAATGTACTTAGTCAAAGAAGGGGATGCAATATATCAATATGAGTAAGATTGAAAACAAAGATAGAACTATTCCCAAGGTCACTTTACCTATTAATGAATATGGAAATTCATACTTGAAACTGAATTTTAATGGGGTTGAAAAAGTGCAGAAATTTTAAAGTATGTGGATTGAAAAGAAATATTTGGACAAAAAGCAGAAGTAACCAGAATCTTGGGAAAAAAGGGTCATAAAACAACATACTGCAAGCAGCAGAATAATAGAAGTAAATAGTTACTATAAGTAATATTATTTTATCACACACCAAGGTTGTATGGAATGAAACTTATTAATCACCAACAAAAATGACTGAAGTTAACTGTTAAATCTTAAAAAAAAAAGAACTTTTCTTAAAACTAAAACAAACTCATAGCAGTCAATTAATTAAACAAACAATAACAATGGATATGTTTTTAAAGACTAATTAGTTTCAGAATAATGTCTATGGACTGATTTCCTTGAGTAATAAAGCACCATTAGATTTTCATCCAGTTTTACTGGATGAAAATTTGAATTTCCAGTATAACTAACAAAAAAGAGAGACATTCATCCATAGCTATCTCTACTCTGAAATATATGGAGCAGAATCAAAACTTTCAATTCTGAAGATCAATATTCTTAATTAGCTTTCCTAAAACAACAAAGGTTCATAAAAAGTGCCAAGGTTTTCATATTTGGAGCATGAAAAATCTGGTAATTCTAAACTGAATGAACAAAATAATCTTAGAAACACGCACTTAAAGATATCCTTAATTAAAAAAGAATAATTTAACTCACTTCTATAAGGATCAACCCTGATTTCCTCCCTCACTTTCAAGGCTTCTTCAATGTCTTTCTTTTTCACACACTGAATTCCAAGATTGGAAAAAGTACACACCATGTTTTCATTGTTCATCTCCACAGTGCAAACACCTTTCTTACAACCTTCTTTCCCTACCAAATTATGGGGATGGGGACGGTAAGGGGGGTCCTTTGTAACACATGACACTACCACAACTGCTCTTCCTTTGTAACCAACCACCTAAAATAGAATAAAACAAATGCATAAAACCTATTAATTTCAGTAACAAACATAGGCAAAAAGAGTTTTATGGTCGAGGGTGGAAAACCTATATCTAATGAGAGAACTAATTTTGCATGTGGAAACACGATCTTCATCATCTCCAGTTAGTACCTTAAATCTACTAATTAAATAAATTTCACAACTTTATAAACTCATATGCATGGCTAATATTGGATAATGCTGGTAAAGCACAAAGACTGATGATTAAAAAAGAATAAGTAAGGGTAGGGTTATAATGAAATCCTAAATTACATATCATTCCATTAACTTATAACTCAAGATATATATCTAAACTTTAACCTCAATAAATAGTGATGAATATTTTTAAAATTCATCCATAGAAACTCGAGGAATTTATCTTAAACTAATAGAAGGGACAACTTTTCTATTTACTTGCACAAGATTACATAATATAGCATTTCCAATCAGTTAAACCAAAAAGCAGTATTTAACAAAGTATAGTACCTGTTAACATGGAAATCATTTTCAGGGATTAAAACTTTAGTACACCAACAAAAGGGGCAGCTTGAGAGAAATTATTACAAACTTAAATTGGAATGAAATTATGAATGAAAGATTTAGCAGCTAGTTAAACAAGAATACACCTTTTTTGGGGGTCCATTTTCATAGTCTTTATTTTTGATACAGTTATCTTCATTGCCAGTGAATTTAAACAATTTCACATGAAATGTTCACATAATTCTACATCTTTAAAAATGTTTCCTTTAAACAAACTGGATTTCTAATTAACTTTGCTTTGAAATTGTATCATTATTATGAAACATCAATTACTGCCCAAGTAATTTTTGTCTGATCACTTTGTGGGGTAGCAAACCTCAAACAGAAAAAAATACATGCAATTCCCTCTCATAGCTCAATTTAGGCAAGGGTCACATTTAGAAGTAGGTCTAACATAAAATTGAGTGATTCATTAGAAATGTTCATTACCTGAATTGCAGGGAACGTTTTATTCTCTGGCGTACTATTAACTCCTGGAATACTTCCAGCAGATCTCCCTTCACATTCATAACGAAATCTTAAAGCTTTAGAGGCAGGTTGTTCTAAAATGCATATATAAGCCCTTCTCCTAACACCCCCTTGTGGCACTGGGGCAGCACCAACATTACTAGTTCCTGCACTGTGTTCCATTCCTGTGTACATTGTAGCACCAGATCCAGCTATTCTTGAAGAAACGGATCCTCCTGGGTGTGGCACCAGGTTTGACTCCACAAAATCTGGATCAGTTGTTTGGATGACCTCAACTAGAACGTACAAATCGAATACTCAGATTGAATACAATCAAGTAGTTTAAAAGTAAATCGACCAGAAATCCTAATGCAGATTGTAAATCTAGAATTAGAACAAAATATGGATGAAAATTCTTTTTGATCGCTTAGACAAACTTGTTGAGAAGTTGGAATGAACTTTTAATTGAATAATTTACTTACTGACATCACTAATATTCAAATTTCCATCAGCATCTGACCGGTAGGCATCTCCCATACCTTCTACATTCGATAAATGTAAAGATCCATCTGAAAAAAGACATGGAGTAAGTTCCCAAAATTATAGATGATGAACATGAATATAATGGGTAGTCATGAATAAATATGACACTAAAATACTAAGCATGCTGATTATTATAAAATTATAAGGAATCGAACATGGATACTTAGTCAACAGAAAAATTAAGCCCACAACCCATTCCAAAACAACGTCGAAGAATCAACAATCAAATATTAAAAAATAATCAAAACAACTATAATGGCAAAGCAGTGGGGCCAAGTTAATGCATGGCCATGCATACTGAAAAATATTAAATTAGTAATACACTACGAAACCATTCCACTGAGGGCATGCAATGATTGAGCTTTATATCATTATAAAATGACAACTGCCGATTAACACACCTAATTGATCCATTTTTTTCTTGATATCACTCGTTTTCATCACTGACTACCTATCAAGGTTCCTTTTACTATAGCGACGACAGTGGCCTTGACAAAAGAACACATACGGACAAATAAGTACAATTAAGTCATACAGCGCCTTACCATAGGTAAACATTTGAGGGAATTGATGAACGTTATACCTGTCTTTCGTTCTACAATATACATACAATCGTGGTGTTTTTCAAAATTCTTCCCTTATAAATCTACAGAAATCAACATTGAGCCCATAAATATCTTGATGATACTTTTGAGTTAGTTCATATGATCCTTTTTAGATTTCTAAATTACGGTACTTAACTATTAGATGCTAAAGTATGCCAAATAGTGATACAAGGAAATTATGTACAAAATAATAAAAAGTAATTCTCTAAAACTATCATGAACGTAGAAAGCATTGCTTACCTTTATCGAAATTCACAACACAAATTAGTATCACATGAAGAGCAGTACAACACACATTTTCAGTCGCACGACAACAAACTCCTTGAGATACATCGTGTAACCTCCAATACACTTGCTCGCAATATGTGCCCACAACACGATTAAAATTGTCAAGGTCTCACACTGAATACATTCCTCTTATTGCGCGCAAAATAGTCTAAAAGTAACTTGAATAACTGAAATGTTGATTATTACCATCTGAAATTACTAGAGATTTTAAAACTTTCCAGTACCACGTAACACAACTTACGAACCACACCACACCACAGCTTTTACTCAACTATACGCCTGTCTCCGCTGAAGATATTTTGAGAAACGATGACCACTACTTTTCGGAGAAGCAAGAAATATCACTCCTCCGATTGGTCGTCGTGGTCACATGATACGTAATCGTTTTCTTACCACAGTGCCTTGCGCGTTTAGAGGAGACAGGTACGTTGCGTTACGGGTTTCTTTCTTACCATGAAAATTATTTCTAAATTAGGGATAGAGTGAATAATTTGACCCCTTATCGATAAAAAGATATTCAAAAAATTTAAGTGAAGTATTATATCTCATAATTAAATTTATATTTATAACTTTTCCGCTATACTTAAGAATATCGTTTCATAAACAGTAGAAAGCGAACTGCTATTATTTACCAAGAGTCGCTCTGTACAATTTGTAAGTAAAAATTATTTTTGAGGAAATATAATTTTACTTTTACAATTTTCAAATGATTTTTATATTATTGACGTCACAATTCCGAAACTTGTTGCTAGGACATTGTGACTTCTTTTAATTGTTTATGACAAGCTGAAGATGTCCTTACATACAGGCATTACATCTCTTTCATCGCCTAATAATTCCCTTGGAGCAGGAGATTCTTTATTTCAAGCCATTGTAGGTTTTAATACTCAAAAATTATCACCTCCTACCAGCCCTGTGCAAATTATCAGACAAAGATACTGGTGTAAACCGCCACAACGAAAACCGTTAGACGTTTTCAAAGAAATCAATAATGAAAAATACAGCAGTCTAAAGAAAAGAAAAAACTGCATCCATGCATCGTTGGAAGATCTTAGAAATGAATCCTTACTCGCTACAACTATCTTTAGGTAAGTTTGTTCTTCAGAATTTTAAATGATACTGCGATGTGGATTGTTGATACTTGGCATGAGTGCCTCCACGACTGATGGAGGATTACTCTATTGTTATTTCAAGAGTTTTAGCCAATTTATAAATTATCTATTTGAAAGACGAAAATCTATTCCCAATGAGTTAAATAAGATGGAGAGCAGCCTTTCGGAATTCGTCCCTCGGCGGGAAAAATCTCAAGCAGCGCGTCGCGTATACGAACTTTTAATGTTAAACGCTTGGCGTAAGCGGAAGGAGGATTCCGCAGGATTAACTCAAATGGTTCACTATTTAACGGCAGAGGTGATTCAATCCCTATAATAAAATTCTTGCTCATCAATAATAGAATATATTTATGGATAAGATTTTCGACCTCTAATACTTAGGTAGCTCAGAAATATAGTTTTATTTATTTTTTCCAGCTAGAAAAACAGAAAATGCAACTCAACGTGGCTAAAAGTTTCGTGAAGCAAGAAACGAAAAGAAACCAAAGTAACAATATCCAAATCTCCATTTTGAGCAGGAGGTTGGAGGAGCAAATTCGAATAAAACAAGCACTTGCTGAGGTATCCTAACTAATACCAAAATCCATGCAATAAGGTTAAATCATAAAAGATTATGATGGCAAAAATTATTTCATGGAAAGAAATTTTCGAGGTACATTTTAATCAAACTTCTGAAATTACTAATATAACAACATTATTTGAGATGTCGTTCTAGTTAAACCGGATGCTCACACAAGCATCCTCCATGAAACTCAATCTCATTCGGACGTGACGGGCCGCAGAAAATATTTACCACGTTTTTAATGCGAACGATTGGCAGATTACTGGTCATCTCTGTTTTATGGTTACATTGACATTACGTTGAAAAAAGTTTAGAACGAGTATAATATTTCCCTTTTTTGTTTGATTCCATCAAAAATCGCTTTATTCAATTCCAGACTATGTATATTCCAAAAAGGCTATCGTAAAAAGTTAAAGAAATAGTTTTCAGTAAGAGGCGGGAATACTTAGGGTAGGAGAGTCGCATGTTAGATTCCCCTTGTTCAAGATAGTGTTTCCCCTGATTGTTGTAAAGAAACTCTAAACCAAACAATAATATCAGCAAGCTCAGTTCTCATCAGAAAGAATTTTCTATGAAATCTATTTAATTCTAATAAATTAATATCAACTATAAAGTATCCTTTTATACTACATGAAACATTAATAAGGATTGCTTATAGGAAACTTTTTATGTATTTTTTCGAGCTTATCTAATACCATATTTACCCTCGCGAACATTAAAGTAAGAAATCACATTCTCTAAATTTCAAAATACATTAGTAAAGTAAGTAAACACCATAAATTTACGCTGAAATACGAAAAGTGATTTGATTTGGAATTTGAATATGTAAGAGGTAGAGGAACACGGCTGACCCAATTGTTTTTGACTAAAAATAAATAAAATAAAAATTTTTTACTTAAAACTAAAAATATTTGAATTTTGAAAACAACTTCCGCATAAATGAAGTTTACATGCAAAGGGGTGGGTATTCATACACTCCCGCCACCCTCGACTTTCTTCTTCTCTTGAAGATAAGATAGTTGCCGAAATATGTACTGGAACAGTAACCTTGCTAGGCGCAGCTACGGAGATCCCTAACCCAGCTGGTTGGAATTTCCAAAGGGTTGGTTTGCTTGCAACTTACGGCTTTGTGAAGCGTTTTTTAAAACTCTAATGTAGGAATTTGAAATTGAAAATAATTAGCGATCTGTAAATAAACTGGGAATATGCCCCTGCAATCGAATTCTTCGAAGCTCATCACATTTTTACGATGAAATACTCATGCACAAGTTCCCTAAGAGATTCCACTCTTTGTTGCTTAAGGACAAGGCAGCGTCGCAACTAGTGATCTCCGAGTTAGAGGATAAGCTGTCACATGAAGCGACCATCAGATCTAACGTTGTGAACGATCTAATTGAAGCCAAAAACGATAAAGCCGCTTTGGAAGTACAGCTTGAAAAGGAGAGGGAGAAACTGTGTAAACTGAGAGAAGACATGGCATCCGCAACAGCTAAAGTAAGACGGGATAAAGTTTTCACTTAAAATATTAAGTTTATCCTCACGGCTGAGGAAGGTGCAACAAAATGACGTCTTTTAGGGCGCGAGGAGGGAGGTCAATCAAAGATGGAAGGTTAAAGCAACTGTAAACGCTCATTATTATTAACCCTAGAGTTCCGTAAGAAATCAGTCTCTCTCGACTCTATGTTACCACTTGTATTATTTGATTTTTATTTCTTTCTTAAGTACTGCATTCGTAAAATTGAACTGACGTTGTTTCACCTGCCTACGATCGACTCTGCAACTCGAATCAACCCCTTGCAACTTGATTTATAACCCTGGGGTGTTGATATTGGTATAGTAAGAAAAGCAGTACATTACCCGTGGCAACAAAGAGTAGAGAAAGCCTTATACTACAGAGGGATAGTAAGCTCCTCCGTGTTTACAGGTAAGTCCAATAGGATGAACGCAAACAAAAGATGAGTAGCTTTATTCTGCTGATATTTGACAAGTCTCCCTCCTCGCGCCACAAAGGACGTTGCTACTCCTCTTCAACCGTGAAGATAAATTTAGTATAGAAGTTTAAGCTAGATTTATGCTAATACTCAAGTCTCACAAAATTTGAAAATTGTCTTATATCGCTGTAATTATATGACGTTTCTAAGTTAAGGATTATCAATATATTTCCTAATATTCAATTGACCATCATTACGTAGTTTTTCTTCAACTTACATCGAAATTTTGAAGTGATTAGAATAGATATATTCTACTCAAATCTATCGTGTTTCATTCATCCTAAGTCAACTATTTGTGGTAAACTTTAGGTGGAGAGTTTAGAGTAGCGTACAGCTGAACTACCGGAACTAATCAGGATTGTATCCAATAGATGAACAGAATGGAGCCATACTATTTCCTTATTTCATAAAATGTGGAATGTGTACGATTCCTTTATGTTCATCTCTTGGATATGATGGATTTCCTCAAAACTACTCCTGTAAATTCTATATTCAGGATTATATTTGATTCGAAAGAACAGTAAAGAATACAAGATTCTAAGGAGTTAGTATACCTATTTTCTAATAACATCATGGCCTTGTTAAAGATACTATAGTTTATAGTAGCTTCCGAAGTAATCAAGCTTCCAGAAGTTCTTGTACTGCAATCACATTTCGGAATTACGAAGTTGATCATATGGGTTCTTCAGCCCGGTAACTCCTGTTCCTAGAAATTGAGGCGAACTGTAGACATTAACAATAACGCGTTTTCCGCAGAGGAATATGGACAACTTCCTGTGATCTAAATGAAATTATTCAAAAATTGATCTTCAATTTTCAACCTTTCAAGGAAGAATTTTCTTTTGCTAATGCTTAGGGCCCTCAGGTTCATCAATTCAACTTTGCCCCCGACTCCTTTGGGTGTATAGCTTTGCATTACGATAGTGGTAGTGCATAATAGAAATGCACTCGGAGATTGCAATATAACGGCGAATCTAACAAAAATTGTAAGCCAAGTTGTGCTTTTTTACGCTTTTCGATTTCAATCCCCCAAAGCGTTTAAAGGGAAGAAATCAGCTTTTTTAGTAGCAAACGTAGCTTTTTAAAGTTTGTAGTGCATAGTAAATTTTAATAATAATTATACTATAACTTTAGTAGATCAACAGGAAGAGTAAGTTTTGCAAATAGAACTCGTTTGGGGGAAAACCTAAGATTCTAATGGAGTTTTCTGATCATAGCTCAATTTTAAAGAACTAAATAGAATCGAAAAAATTAAATATTTTTTCCATGTAATGTATGACGAACATCCTTTGTGAAGACGTACGTCGATTTAAATTCGGGAAATAATGGCCATAGTGTAATAAATATGTAAACACTTCAGCCATGTGTACTGTCGATCCATTCTCCGCCCTTCTCTGATAAAACCCATTTTCAAGACGAAATCTCTCACACTCGACGTTATATTGAGTTGGGGTCGAAAATTTTGCACCGAGCTAAATCGTCTCTCACCAAAACTGCTTTCTCGGTGTGGGTACGCAGCAACTGCCCGTCTAAGCTTGGGCGGCAAGGTCTATTCTTAGTCAAATGACAGAATCGCCTCCTTCCTCCTCACCACGTTCTGCCTTTGGCTACCAAAACGCACCTCTCTCCCCTCGTACGGTTTATAAACTTGCCCAGATTCCAGAGTGAAGGGAAAGAAGTGAGCTGAGCCACTGACGTAATTAGACAGTATTTAAAACCGCTCGGTGAACTATTGGTTTTCCGAGAATGCGTTCATTTGAACATCTTGTGTTCAGTGAACACCTTGATCGTTCGGTTGTAACTAAATGGCTGAAATTTGAGAAGCTTCCAGAGACAATCGTTTCAGATAATCTGAAAATATGTCTGAAATATGTCCTAATGTTTCAGGAAACGTATCCGCGATATAAAAGCACACTTTCATAGAACCTTGAAACACAGTTGGTGTCCATAACGGTCTTCTCCTTTCCAGGGTGCATACGATGACAGTAACTAACGATAGCTTTCGTATTTATTCACATCCCAGCAATCTATCCATCTTATTAGTCCTCCCCAGGAAATATGACAGCGGCCCGGTTAAAGGATGACAGCTCTGCGGCAGGTTCCATCACGGTAGAAAGCAATCATTTTATTGGTGTTCTGTAGGGCTATGCATCCCAAGTGATGTTAAGACTGGAATTATACTTAAACATTAAAACACCTTATTTCTACCCTTTTCATTTAATTGCGAAATATTTCTAGCCTTTCTGCTGTTCCGGATACATCCGAATATATAGCATATGTAAAGATGGAAACATTGTAATTTTTAAAAATATTCCTCAAAATTCAATAGCTGTGGTATCTCCGATTATTCCTAAAAACTACTCAAAGTTATGAGCACTCGTGAAGAAATAGATTAACGTATTAAACCAAAATTATAGACAAGTGTAATGGGAGGAAAGACATCGAACCACTTTCCATTTTTCCTTGACACCGCCCTAGCACACAAATTCTCCCGAAAGAAATAACAAGTGTGAAAAACAGCGACATGACTGGGACTCGAACCCCGATCTTCTAGGCAGGTATTCTAACCACTGAACTACCATGCCGCGTAGAATATCTTCCCAGAAAGTGGGAGACCTGGGATCGAGTCCCAGTCATGTTGCTATTTTTCATACTTGTGATTCCTTTGGGATCAGCCACAGGACTTTATCCTGCAAAGTATTCAAACATTTCCTTAATCCTTCTACCGGAAGGCTGATATTGATAACGCATTTGTCTATAGCAGTCACCCGGAAAGTGTCCCGGTCCTGTCAGACTATCCTTTTTATCCTTTACCTCTACGAGGAAAATTTTCCAATTTGTAAGTAGCGTCTTATCTTTACAGAAGTGATTTCTTCTGCAAGTCAAATTACTCCATTTAGAGACCGAGAAGTATGTTCAGATTAATCAGAATTACTCCTGAGTTTTCATGTTATATATTTTGATATAAATAATTACATTATTTGCTTGGATATTTGCAATTATTTATGAAATTCTTTTTCATTACAGTTCTAGGTGTAGCAATAAATTTCAATTTTTAAAGTTCCTATGATTGTTTTTACTGTCTGGCCAGATTCAATCCAAAGCGGCACAAAAATCAGTTTATTAAAAGGGTTTGTTATGTTTTGGCCCAATAATCGCAAGGAAATTCTAAAATCTCTCGCCTGTCTTACTATGAAAGGAGAGTGGATTAACTCAGCCAATCAGTACCTTTTAAGATAGATAAGCAGTTATGAATTTCATATTTCATGTTTTTCTTTCCTCTTTCCTTGTTGGATTTATTTGTTGTTGTTCGAGGATCGCATGCTGGCGAAACGTACAGTTTATGTTGTCGATGCGAGAGAGATGAAATGCTTTACTGCCCCACAAATCGATCCGTCATTTCGCTTTATCGTTTTCGAAAATTTGAAAACTCTGAATAATCGAATCGTGCTCTTTATCACCACGTAACGAGGGCACCGCACGAAATTCCCCTTACTTTGAGATTTTTCCGATTTCTTTTCCCCACCGAAAAGACACGAAAGTGGGATTCTATCTCCCTTCCTCTCGCAACTATTTGCGACTGATTCCAACCCGCCTGAACTTCGTCGGCTATAACCCCGGATTCACTTTTCACCGAGGTATTCGCGAGGTATTTTTACTACCCGCATGCACCAAGCCAACGCCCAGTTTAGGGATTTATTTTGCCCTCAAACATTGCCGCGGAAATAGCTGGTGGGAGTTAAAAAAATGCGGAAACAGTTCCGGTCGATTAAAGTTACGTTATATCCTTCCAGATGGTTTTTAGAAAACCATAAGAGCAAAGCATTAGTTCGCCACTCGGCTAACAAGGCCAGATGAAAGGGGGGAGCTAAATTTATACCTGCATTCGATTGAGCGGAAACTGGGGTTAATCTGTTTTGCAGCAATCCCTCCTCTCATTTTGACAACCCTATTCTGTTCGGAAGGATTTTAAGTACACCCATTTCAGAAGTATAGGAATTTATTAACTTTAACAAAACTATCTGGGTAGTTTATGACCGAGAACTTGTAAGTAACCCTTTTGATATATGCCCATAATTAACTTCTACTTCCTCATGGCAATAGAAATATACATCCTTTAATTTTATTTAACATATATAGTAACTGTACCAATAATATATGTATTATAATGAAAAAAATTAAAGCCGATGGCATTCCTTCTAACGACATGACAAATGTTTCCCATCAAATATATCAAATATGACATTAAAGGTAAACCAAAAGAATCTAGCAATTTAGTCATAGTCCGAAGAATCAATTATCACCTTGTGGCTAAGATCAAAATGTACCTTAATACGTCTCCAAAGAATTATATACTTAAAAAAGAAAATAATTTAAAATTAATGGAACTCTCTTGTTTGCTCTAAAACTTACAAACAGGGCAGACCAAGAGGGAGTTTCGTTGATGCCTAGCATCCGCGCCTCCAATTTGAGGGAGCTCCATATGTAGTAAAAAGCTGTTATTTTGTAGGGGGTAAATGGCATATCTGCAAGAAATTTTAATGTCAAATATAACGCTTTATTTATTAAGTATTACTCGTCCCATGGTCAGAGGAAGCGGAGAAAGGGGTTCCATAGAGATCTGGACCCGGGACACGTAGATGGCTCTGCTTACCGAAAAACGTTTATGTAAGCCAGCTTTGGACTGAAAATATATACTACGAAACATTGATTAATATAATAATGCTCTTCTGGTTGATTCTATGATGACTAGATATTTAAATAATGTGTAATGTGTTTCAATCGTCTCGGTTGAGTTGTCGTGAATTCGTAATAGCCTACAAAACTACAAATTTACGGATTGATAACTAAAATTCAAGGTTGACCGTCCGAGGGAAATCTTTAAGTATCAGAATACGCATTCAAATGATTGTGGGAAGTGAATTAGGAAATAGTCAAACTAAAAAACCGATTCCTTCCGTCGGCATGAAAAGTGATAATATTGCGATCTCTGCAGATAAAACTAATTTAATGTAAAAAGTGATTAATTGGATCATTATCTCTTTTTTCATAGCCGCTCAATAGAGATATGATAATAAATTCACTTAGTTTTCTAGCTAAGAAAGAAAAAAGGTGTAAATTAGATTTCACCAAATCAAAGCTTTTTTATACCTTTTACGCTTCAAATTTCATCAAATACAACAAAGATTTCGAAGAATATAAAGTTATGAGTATTCATTTCCCATCTTCTCAAATATTTAATTATTTACTGAATCATAAAATTACATCCTCCCTCTTTATTTCATCAGCTATCTTCCATAATTACGATATAATTCCGCTTTCCTTTTTAACATTAAAATTTTGCCGGATTAAATAGCGTGTTTGATGATCATACAAATTATGTCGGTGAACATTTTGTAGGATATAATATTGGTGATATTCGTGAATATTTTTTCTAAGAAATAAATGTTCTATTAGCTATTTTAAGCTATTTTGAATTCCTACAAATTTTAATTAGCGTCCCCTAAACTTCAACTAAATCTCGTCGTCCAAAACAACTGATCTTTTTTTCATATTATCAATGTGTAGTGCCGATAGTAACTCTGCAGAAACACCGAAACGACTCCCTCACTGATATTCAGGAGTCTATGTAAATTGATCGGTAAATTGTGGAGGTCGATGTTATGTACAATGACCTAACTCACTCCTTTGAGGCTGAGTCATACGACTGCGAAATGTCATGGCTAATTCAGATGATATTTAAATACCATAGAAAACCATTGTAGTTTGTGAAGTTAATTATTCAGTGTTAATTAGCAAAGGAGTGACGGATTTCTTTCATTTCCGGATCATCGATTAAATTACCTAACTATTACTTTACTATTAACAATAATAATAATAAATGTCTTTATTGAAGGGCTAGATTGAGACTTTCTAGTCTCTTCTTACATCTAACCCTAGCTTTATACTTGCTACATTGAATGAGCTATTACTAGCTCATCCAACGAATAGTAAAGGGGGTTTACTATATGATAATTGCATAATGATAACGAATTATCCCAGAGATGTTCAGAAAATGTGAAAAAATATTTCGGAACTTAAATATTCCCCATTTTACCCAGCCAACTACTCAAAATCTCTGATTAACACCTAATAAAAAACATTGAACTTAAATTGGTGCGTACAAAATAAATCACTTTATTCCTTTGATTAGAATAAAACATATATTTAAAACAGTTAATTTCGGTGTAAGGTAAAAACTATTCGCTTAAAAATTGAGGTTATTTAGTTATAAGATTATGGGTTTTTAAATTTCGAACCTCCTCAGATTAGAATGGGGACTTATTTTCTTGGAAGAGAATGTATTATACCACTATATATTACACCACTAACTAACTAAAGGTTACTAAAGGTCATTGTTGTATCGCTGTTGTAATCGTCGGTAAACCATAGCCATTGCCTGCGTAACTCCCCTAACATAAAATCCCGGATGTAAATAAGCAATTGTTTTAAATACGAAGATCCAAGGGGAAAATCGTGGAAACAATAATCAATAATGGCGAAAGAGCGGAGATGTTCGAGTAGGTCCCAAGAACCCTAGAGAGGAATAAAATAAGAAAACTCTCTCCCTTTCTCCTTGTGACCCCGCCAACCCGACTGCAGGTCGTGAGTCAATCTCTCCTTAATATTGATCCCGTAAACGCTACGATGACGCACCCTTTCCCCCAAAATGTGTGACTCAGAGGCTGCCGTGGAGCCTGAAATGTTACCCCGAATCCACTATATTTTTCTCATCTCTCGTCAGGAGAAACATGCAACAGAAGGAGGGGGCGTGGAAGGCGCCAACAGAATTCGCGTGATACACACTCCTCTGGTGACCGCTTACGATGTTCGCTTTTTCTCCCCATTGCAGACTATCACTCCAATTTCATCTCTTATCCTTTGCGACACGCATACGTACAATCGCGTTTTTTTCCTCTCTCGCGTTATGTTCGAGAAAGCGATTGCATAACGCTGAAAAAAGAATGAAGATCGGAGGAGCGGTTCAAGGTTGACCGCTGCTCTTGAGGAAATAAAATGCATTTCATTTACATTTATCGCGTATGGATGTATCTCGTTTTGTCGTTCAGGTAAGTGAGCTGCAAGAGATTATCGACGCCAAGAACGATTCGATCGTCCGCCTGAAGAAAATGAACCAGAATCAGAAAGGGATTTTGCTTGCGATGGAGCGGCAGATGACGGTGGAGAAAGAGGCGGCAAGAGATCAACACGAACATCTTACGGAAGAGAAGTCGACCCTAATGAGGTATTACTTTACTGTCGATTTGCAATTATTCTCATACAATTTCTCTAACATTCTCGATTATTTTTATTGAGGTTAAATTTTTTTAGAGGAATTCAAATTCCTCGTGGTATTAACAGACTCGAAAGTAAACTCGGGGTTGACTCTAGTCTAAGATAAATTAATTATTTTCCTTATTGCGTACTTTTAATTACTACATATCATTTCTATGATGAAAAAAGGAGATAAATTACGAATATAGAGTAACTTTTGTATTTCCATATTTATATTATAATTATTGTTATAATGAAAGCCTTTATTGGTGAGTTTTGACCAGATTGGCCTCTTCCATTGAACTTCTATAGCAAATTCTACCATTTATTCAAATATTATGTGAGGAAAAAATATAGAAAATATACAAAAATGAATATCACATTTCGAGAGCATTTCTCTATTACCTTCGGAAAAACAGGCCAATTAAAGAGTTAATGAATCTAAAGGTAGAAATCGCTTGTAAATTATGGTACCAGGGTAAGTTTTATGAATACAATAATTTGGAATCCTCATCACCCGCAACTTAAATATGTTAACTTCAGAGAAAAAACACCTTAGAACGATAGTTTTAAATTTCATCATAACGGCTCCATGAAGATTATACAGGGAACATATGGAATGCCTAAGTGACCGAGTCCCTTTTGGACCCAGGGAAGAGAAGACGGGCTTTCGAAAAGTTACAGACATTTATTTTCGTAGCTGTAGAACTCAATGCTACAGTGCTAAAGAGAAGAATAAAAATATGAAATAATGCAAAATACTGATAAAAAAATTACCTCTTCGATAGCGATACACTTAAATTGCAATGAGTAGATTGTAAACTATCTTATTTTTAACATATTTATGGGAAATGCATATGATTTCAAATACATTGCATGAAACGCAATGTATTTGAAATCATATGAGAACAGGAAAGACATGATGTGGCGTCGAAGCGGAGTTTTGGTTTATGTTGCATTCCTGTGAACGTTTTTTATATTGAAGTAACGGAAAGGTTTCGAAGAATGTGTCATCAGAATGGCGCATTACCAAGATTTGCGCAAAACGCTAGCATTGAAAATGCGACGCCCCACTGCAGGCAAGGTATTCATCTAAACACACTTGTTTATTTACCAGCGATATGAGATGATTTTCTAGCTCGCTAATTCATACATAGGTGGGTAGTCTGAAAAGTTTTAAGCTTCAACATGAAGATGGCGTTACTCGTGAAAAATATTCTGGTAATATAATGCGCATGCATTGCCAGATACTATTTTTATTAATTAATTTAAGAATTGGTGAAAGGTAGTAGTAGTAGCTTTCTCTAATTCCTTTCTCAATATTCGTTAGATCTTCATGCAGCATTAAGGATGTTAGCATTTTCGTAGATACTGCGTATGAGATACATGTACATTGTTTTTGGCATTTTCCGCAAAACGAAATGCGTCACTGACCCGAGGAATGTCCTGCTTTAAAACATCAGCGATCACACTAGGAAATTAATGAGACATTGCTCCTGTGTAACTTGGGTTCGATTCTAGAAGGTCCCAAAACCGGTACTTTTCGTGATTTTAAACATTGTTCGATTTCTCAAATATTTGCTTAGGGCATTTTCCCTTAACATTGAAGATTGATATTCACGGTGTCGTAAGTGGACTTTCATTGTATGCACGACGAATCCAATTATGATCACCAATGGCGTACGGCAAGGGGTGTATTAATGTCTTACCTGAGATACCTTAAATAGTATTTATGTATNATATATAACAAGTGCTGTAATATTCGAGAGTAAATATTTACTCCTACTATCGTAGTGATCTGTCATAAAGAGATGTCATCTTGGAGAAATTTCGCGTACACTTTAATTGCCGACGCATCCCTGGATTTGGAAGAAATGAGCTCTCACTTCGCTGGAACAATTTCTCAGGAGAAAAAAACGAGATCTCGTGGAAGTCCAGCATGAGTCATAGTCGTGGGAACTCCAGCGAGGTTCCGCGTGGGATGCTGTAACTTTCGTAATTTACACCACTCAAGAATTTGATCTGATTTTAGCGTCCAAGGGATCTTATATTATTACTTTACTACGTTATGGCATTTACAACTATCTGCTCTCTGGTCACTAGCTATATATATCGACATTAGCATTTGTTATGTGGATCGATACGCGAATGAAGGGGCTTAAAACCAGTGTGGTCCTCGTTTGTACTAAATGGAGACTAACTATTTCAGATTAAACTAAATACGACGATACCTATGCGTCTTTGTCGGATTTTATATCTTGGAAATCAATCCGCAAAATAGATTAAATCACGTAATACTTAATGGTGCTACTCAGTTGCAATAAATGCATTAGATAGATTATTATTCTTCTATCGGATCCTGTAACAGTAATCCCGTGAGGGTAGCAATTAGATTAAGGTAAAAGAGGATTACTTCTTGAAAAGAGAAGAAACCGATTGTATAGAGAAATTTCAAATTGGTATTATTAAAGTAGTTACTGCTTAATCTTTGTCACCATTACTCCGGAAGAACTTACGTAGTACATAACCTCTTGACTTAGTAGGTACCCAATTCATTCGTAATCTTACTTCACTTAAAGTACAAGCTTCAAACAGTTAGAGATTTAAACTGAAAGCGAGAGTTACGCTCAATAGCAAATGTATGATGACAAATAGGAGAGTTGATATTTTTATATACGTACGTTTGATTTCTGACACTGCAGTGCACCAGAGAGGGACCGTTTAACAAGTAGGGCAATTTAAAAGTTGTTGGGACAAAACACGTGGTTCTAAAATATTCTCCATCACTATGTCCAGGGATCGATTATGTATATGTTATCGATTATGAGGTATGTAATGCTTTTCCAAATTTGTGATAAGAAATTATTTATATTTTCCGAGCATAGAAATGCCAATTGTGACTTTTTCAGAAAGTAGTAGATCATTGTTTATAAATCTGAAATAAATTATATATCATAAGAAAATAAGTAAAAAGTGATAATTATTTCAAACCCTTTCACGTGATGATAACTAACTGTTTCTTAAATGAGGAGAATTGATTGTAAAAAAATGATTCATGAAAGAAAAAATAATTGCAGGGTGATGTAAGAATGATCGCAAGTCAAAACAAACATTAATGCAATGAAATTCAGATAGGCAAAAAAGCGTAAAATAATGTATGACTACATAAAAAATCACATTCCTCATTAATCTCACCTAGAAATCCATGATAAATTGCTTAGTTGGACATGAAAATCTGATATTTTCCTTCACTTAACAGTCCGAGAAGTTAGCCACCCTGATTCCTAATAGTTTATTAACTTTAATTGGATGCCAAAGAGTTTCAAAACTTTATGCAAAGTAAATCTGTGCTCGGGAAATCTCTTTATTTATAAATACAGCAAGGACATGATACCCTAATTCGAGATACGTTCCGAAGGTTGGCAGCCCTGCCTTACGAATTTGGTACCCTTGAAATGAATTCATAATTGTTGAATAAAGATCATTGCAACTAAGTTCAAGATATCAGCTCGAGATTTATCTGAGAAAATAATTGTAAGAAATTTTATAATTATCAACATTAATAAGTTGGTAACCCTGCTAAGAAATGGATTTTATTAACGAATGTCATATACCGATTTGGCGTGGCCAAAAGCCGCACATTAGAAATTTTCATTGCAAGATTCGAATAGTTTTTCCGCCCTCGATTTTGTATGAGATTTGTTTCTGAGAGTGAACGAGTGCTTTTCTATGTTTGTCCTCAGGTGCAATAGCATTTTTTATTAATACATTACTGACTGTTCTCGATACATCGGACTTTCTACTACATATTTCTATAGTATGAAGTTCATCGGTCTAGTTTTACTAGGAAAATTTTTCTAGAATATGATAGACTGTAAATTTAGGACATCAGTCCGCGTTTTGTTTAATAAATAAAAATTTAAACAAATGACATGTAAAAAACCTCATAATTGTTTAGTTAAAGGTCCATTCTTGAAGAACTGCTAAAAATTTGGCTTATGGGAGGCAAATAAGTATTTAAAAAGGAATTTTGAATTCTAGTGGTCAAATGACCCCTTCCCGTCCTTCTAGGTAGGGCGAAACTCCCGTCCTCCTAGTGTTAACAAGTAGGGCAATTTACGAAATTCACGATCAGGATTTATTAAAGAAAATTTATTCGAATTTTCTAAATATATTTTAGCATTAACCATTTACCATGAATAGTGAAAGAGAGCACATAAATTTATTATTAACGAAAGTCAAACAATGAGAAATAGGTAATGCAATCGATGATTAGTTGAATTAAAGAACCACAGTTCGTATGGAATTATGTGAAATTAAAGTATTTTAATTTCAAAATATCGAGTACTCATTTTAATATGCGAAGATTGATCGAATTTTCAGGTCATGTTGCAAAACTGATTCTTAACTCACTTCTTTGTCAAGAAACCGCCACAAGGTAAAGACTGAAGGTGACTAAGCAGGGAGACAAAAAGGAAAAACTCAAAGAAAAAATTAACGTGAAAAGTCTTAAGAGACCGATATACGGTCAAAGGCATTCAGATCAGCCCGGAAAGATATTAGCTCGACTTCTGATCTCGTAAAACCTTTTAAATGTCCATTCTTTCTTCGGGAAAATGTAGTACTTTGAAGAGTTAGTTCGTCCTAAATTTTCCATCCCTTTTTTCGCGTTTTCAGTCAATATTTATTATAATAATCTCTGCCTCAGTGGCCCCGATAGTTTTGCTAGCACTAAAATATGGTTTATTTCTCAATTATGATCGTTTTCCCTGAGTCAATCACAGTATGTCACATAACTATTTGACGATTCAAAGAATGAAACGGAGAATTGAACGCACGCTCGCTTATCCTTAAGCAAAACCATTCTGTAGAAGCGGAAGGAATTCTACTGTTAAACGCTCGCGGCTATTTTGCTTTAATGGCTTCTCCCATTGTTTTCTCCGTTTGCCCTTTTCATATTGTTCCATAATTAACGAAAGGCATAAGTGGTTTACCATTAAGGGGACTGTAGACATGGGAAGTCTCAGTTATGTAAGTCCCACAGGAGTTCGTTGATTTCACAAATAAAGATCACGCTTTTAGTATTATTTTAGACTCTTGTTAAATACATGAAATTATACGCGTAGAAAAATCTTTACATAATTTTTTCACGATAAAATGCATGTGGTTGGATATTCAAGCCCATACTTGCCAACTTGCTAAACAAAATGGAAAACATAACGAAAATCCGAAGTTTACTATGGTGTCATGTTTTATGTATCAAAATATATTACACATTTTTATGAACACTTAATAGCGGAAAGCAACATAGAAATGGTGCATATTCATCGAAGGAAAATAAGAATCAACTGCAATAATAGTAATGTGTACTCAAAACCACAAAATGAAGTATTTCGGGTAAAAAACTCTTTTTTCTTCGTTCCTTTCAAGTTCTTTTCCAAAGAAAAAAATCATCGGTGAAGCAATTTTATTGAAAAATTGTTTCAGTTAAGATTGAAACAGTATCGTCTGTTGATCCGAAGTAAGATGTATAATTAGTACACGACAAGGAATAGACTGCTTAAGCAATTCAAGCTTTTTCCCGAAGAAATATTTTCTCGTGCTGTACAATAGGTTGGCATTTTTTCCTGGTGTATTAACCAATCCCTACACATACTATCGGATTTTTTGCTATGGATACTCGAGTTTAGAGTCGAATAAAAACTAAACTAGTGATCTCAATGATAATCAAATCACACCATATTTTAGTATGTTTCATCCTGTGTTCAACCATAAAATGTAAAAATGTTTGTTTCTATCTTGTATGGACTTTGTCACGGATAGAACGAAAAAAGTGCACCTTTATTTTGTGCTGAGTAACGGAGTGCCAACTTGTTACACTTAGTTTATTGTTCAAAGAACATATTCGAGATGCAATAGGAAAGGCGGATAGAATGCATAAATTAACACGAACTCTGAGGAGATGCCCATCGAAAGTCAAAGAAATTGCTTATTTTAACCCTTATTCGATCTAGTCTCGAATTTGCCGTGTGATTTAGGGTGCGCTTAAGTAAGGGGTAATGTTAGTTTCAGATTTGGAGATGGTCCAACATAGTCCGTTTCGTTAGTGGAGATTTTAGATTCGACAGTAGCGTTACGGCTGTGATAAAAATCCCTCGGGTGGAATTCTCTCCAGGTGAAGATATCTGATTATCGACGGAAGGTTTTCGAAAAATTCATCGGTTCAGAATTTTTAGAGGATGTTGGAGACACAGTGGTTCCAGTAAACAATGAGCGCGATCTCCGAGAGCTATCGGCAAAGCGTTACAAGGAATTACCTGTGAACACACATAGATACTTCTGGTCGTTCTTTCCTCAGCATAAGAGACGCTAATGGAGTGAATTAGGTAAGGTGCTAATACACCCCCTGGCATACACCACTGACGGGTCACGGGGTATAAATTTAAGATCTAAATAGTATGTAAGATTTTATTATTTCGTTGATAACCAATTTTATAATGTGATACCAAAATTGGCTTAAAACTTAAAATTGTGGTTTCTGTATTTTATAAATGATCTCTGCAATTATGAAATAAATATATAGTAATTATCTCCTTATCTTATCAAACAATCAAAATTTTCATCTTTAACCCAAAATAAAATATCTTAATATAAAACGGTCATTTTGTGGTCAATCGGTCCATTCTTTAGGAGGAATTAATCCTAGAGTAAGTATTACATAATAACTTAGTTCGAGTTGAGAGAAAGGCATTGACGATTAGTCTAATACCGTTCGGGAAATGTTTTACGATGAGAAATCAATCTGAACTCAGTACTTTGGTAATTCTCGTTGGAAAGTATCGATGATCATCAACCGCAGACCTGGATGTGTGCGGAACAACTTTCCGTAATGCATAATCTTGCTCATTACGTTTGATATGTACATCAAACGTGCAGTATAGAAGCTAACTAAGCGCAACATTAGGAGCATAAAGTTCATTTAATAAATCTGAGAGAATAATTTAAATGACAAACCTCATCATCACGTGTCAGAAAATGTAAGCTACGAATTATCTCGGCGAGTATTTCAGATCAATGGTGGTTTTTAAAACTTCAGTCAGCTATTGCTTAACGGTCTTAATTGATTCTACGAAAAGGGAATTGAGCGAAAGAGCGCTTGATAGCTCCTAATGGACCAGCATAAATTGGTTTGATTCCGCGCACAGAGTACTACGAATTCATGGCTCGAAACTCTAAATCCACGTAGAGGACAAATTTAATTAACTAACCATGACAGAAACAAATCTGAAAATTTGCTGATAATTATTAACAGTTTTTTTACAGAGTTGAGATTTTTTTTCCACGAAATCATTGAATGTATTCGATATTATAGCAATTAAAGTTTGTTGCAATCTACAATTTGATATTACCTAATTGGTAAATTAATTCTAAGGGTAAATTTACGCTGGGTTAATAAAAATTCTTTCTAAGAACAAAGCATCTGTCTCAGAAATCGATAATGTTTGATTATGGATTGAAAAAAATATCAACAGGAAATCATTACCTTAAATTTAACAGATATGATTATTAATGTTAATTAGTAATACTAACTTTTATGCTTTCATAAAAATGTTTTTGATCATTTGAGATTTACATTCCAATTAAATTATGATCATAGTATATTAATACTATTATTATTACCTTATTCATGAAAAATCTGTTTAAATTTCAGTCTCTACTTCTTAGCCACAAATGTCAGTAAGGAATGTTGAATTTATTGCTATGATCAACTGCGAGAAAAGCCGCTAAAAATGAGAAAACCGCGCTTGAGGGACAAACAGATTTGTTACTTTCGTTTAACAGCACAGTTCTAGGAAATATGGCTGAATTTATTGTTAACAAGTTTAAATTTTATAACGTAATTTCAAGTCGAAAACAAGCGATCATTTTTATACCTTTTATATAACTAGCGATATTTTTTATCAGTCTATTGTTACCTTACAATTACGTTGTTGGCCTTCTGGATAGGTTGCAGACCTTTTGGGAAGTGTTTTCACCAACAGCGTCGAGCGGCATTGCTTGTCTGACTTATACAAATAAACCAAAACTGTGTATGGCATCAGACGACCTAGAATGACCATTTAAGTCTAATTTCTTCATAAACCATTAGATTCCTCTTGCGCAGCATTCCCTCCGTAGTCACCTAAACCTACGGAATTTTGATGCAAGGTTAAGTTCTTCCACTTTAAGTGTCTCGTACTTGGGATGACTTGGCAGATGTGGCTTACAGCTCGAGGCAATTAACAAAAAATCCAACAAAGTAGGTTATCCTTCTGAAGCGATTTATTTTTGTCTATTTAAACCTGCTTTGTATTGAATGATGCATCCGTAGTTTCTCTTTATCACTCATCCAAACGGGTGCGTCTCCATTAAATCTCAACGTGTACTTGTCTGTATCGCCAAAACCAGTGGATGGCTTCCTAATTATTACAAAGGGTATTTCATTTGTTTCCAAACTTTGAGAAAAAATCTTGCACGAAAATGAAGTTAATTTTGCAAGAGTCAAATTAAAATAAAAAATATTTTCCGCTTTTTTTTCAGAGAAAGTTTTGATTTCGAGCGGAGTCGTCGACGTCAATTCATATCTGTCTACAATTAAACTGAATTTATTACATCCGCTACGTTTACGTTTTAGTTATGCAATAAAGAAAAAATATCGGGAGCCTTTTTAACTTTTTCATTTCCAACTTTCGAATCAGCGCTATGTTCGTCAAAAATAATAGATCGCGCTTTGCCGACACAAATCCTGATACAAATGCCTTCTGTCGTTATATAAAAGTGAGGATGCGAGCGATATCAAGGGAGGCATTTGACCGATCACAACAAGTAAATGATATAGGTACTCTGGCTGATATTTACATGAATTTCGTAGCCTTAGATGCTGAACCATTTTGACTGCTAAAATCCAAGTCTTGCAAACAATATCGCAGTGAATCTCCAGTTTCTCAAACAAACAGAGAGTTTAAATATATATAAACTTCGGTTTACATAAATATCTATTTTTAATAACTAATTAAATCACCGTTTTACTACTGCTTTTCTTGCGGGTTGAGTGTAGACTTTGGCATTTGAAATAGTCCTTCGATTGATTTCAACCAAAAATTAGATGAATAGAACTAAACTACAATGAAAACTATATTAAAAACTCAATCACATTAAAAATTAAATTTTTGCTACAGCATGTGATATGAAAATAAAGCATTGTGCGAAAATAAGAACATTCGAATAAAAAACGCAAAGTTATGTAACTGACTTTCTGAACTTGAACGCAGCTCGATTTCCCAGCGATTTTCCAGTGGGGAAAACACATCCATAAAGAAGTGTTCTCAGCAGCCGTGGCGAATCTTGGTGAAGATGTGAAAAATATGAACATCTTGACGGAGATTACGTTGAGAAGTAACAGAAGTTTCAATTTTCTAGGGCAAGTTCTGTTTCAGAAAAACGTTAGGAGACCTTAGAATCTGAACGCACCTCATACTTGGGTTGAATTTCGCCGCCTCTGAGGGGACGGGTTGTCCACAATTTTTGCGAAGAAATTATTCATAATGTTATAAATCCTTCATTTATCCATTTATTATTTGTGAACTATTTATTTTAATGGAAATTCAATGACACATTCCTTGAATTAAACGAAGAATGTAACAAAGCTATAAATAGTTATATGTACGTGGAATTCATTCATTCTTTACCTTTAGCTTGATCTCTAAACACGTAAAATAGCATGCGACACGTTCACTATCTGTTTTATCGAAGAGAATGAGCTTCCACAATTTCTGCTCGTTAGTCAGCAGTTAACAAGAAATTATGGTATAAATTCGACGACCTAAACCTAAAGCTTTGAGCAGCATACAACGCAACAAATATTACCGACTGATTTCCTTTACAACCTCAGACGAGATTGTAAAGGAAATCAGTCGGTAATATTTCATAACTATACCGACACTATTCAGTAATGCCACTTTACAACAACGGTTCGTATTTTGTCTCTATTACATAAAACAGGTCATAATTCAACATTTATGTATTACATTCATCCCTTTACATAACTGCCTATCACTGTTTACATCTTGTCTCGCATGTTCGATTACGATTTTCCATTTCTTCTATCACCGCATACATCCTGTGTGACTTCGCAGCTCTATTAAGAGTTCTATTCTTTACAAACCGGGAAAAAATAACTTAAAGAAAAATACTGAAATATCAGCTTACGAATCTAAATCCGTGTCCTAATTTTGAGCCGAGATCAGATACTTTGAAATTCGAGAGTAGGTTACATGTCTGTTGTTGTTCTACAATACAACTAAAAAAATAAAATATTAGTTTAGATGGACTACTGCCCGATACTTGTCTAATTACAACGAAGAAGGGCAAAACGTTATTTCGGCGTAGCTTTTAAATTACTGACAAATAAACACCTACTGTGTTATAGACATTAATGAATCATACTGAAATTATGCCACTTACCCCGAGCACGGAAATACAACACGGATTCACGCATGCCGAGCAGATCGGGTCGTTTTCTAATGCTTCCAACTACAGTGCACACCTTAACGGCACGACACTGATTGAATATCCCTCAAATTTGTGCTCCGTCAAACTCTAGCGTATTTCGCAAGAAGAGATATTTGAGCCAATCCGAAACTTACTACACCCGTTCTGAAGGTTGATTACTATAATCATTTAATGGGATTTTTTCTCGTATTTTCGAAAGAATTGAAACATTCGCTTCTACTTGCAGCTATTCGCTTTATATCTTCCAAAATATGCTTTCCTTTTGCGAAGACAACCTTTTTAAAGTGTGTAGGGAAACATATGTATGTTGCATTCTTTGGTGGATAGCCAAGTGGACGAAGCGTTTGACTTCGGTGAAAGCGTTCCCGGGTTCGATTCCCGGTGTGGGCCTACGTGCGAAAAGACCTCAGCTGTCGAAGCCCTTTTAACAATGCTACCAACCTTTGGGAGTGTCTTTGGCATTATTTGTTTAGGACCGACATTTACAATTTGTTTTTCCTCGAAAGCTGCGCTTTTCTGGCTACTATGAAAATTAGGGAAAAAGATAATTGAATTTGAAGCCTATGCTTGGAAGTTTCACGTCTCTTTCATTAGAGGACGCAGAGTTACGGAATGAAAAAATGACCAATCAAATATATTTACTGATAACATAATATGCATTTCGGATTACTAAAAGCAGTACCTATCAACTGGTGTGCCCCGACGTAGCGTTAAGTGCACCTCCTGGTATCCGATGGCAGTTCACAGATTCGTATAGATAGAGGCATTTTGTCGCATTGTGGCTTTATGAATACACTTCATTTTAATCCGCGCTTAGTGTTTTCTTCTCAGTTGCAATTTACACAGACACTAACAATGATATGGTTAAGCATGTGGAGAATTTTTAGTGGTGTACCGATCTAGACAAAGTTTGAGAAGTACTGATTTACAGGAAATCCAGATGAATCTAAGAAACAATCTAATAATAGAGTTACTGTTGCAACAAACTTGGTAGAAAGATAAGAATTGCATACTTGTACATACACATACAGTATAGTCTCCTCTATTCATAACCTTACTCCATAATTTCCTATCCTAGCATAAACATTCCTATTGAAGCACATCTATTAATCTTTTCATAAACTCCCTTTTCACTTTAAGTTTCATACTCTCCTTTACAGACTCATCATATTCAACCTACTTTTTCTTCGTGCTCTCAGTACTACTTACTACCTTTGATTATCCATCTAATTTAATTACTTGTCAGCGTCTATAGGTTACTTCAATGCCTTCAAAATATTTTACCGCAAATTCGCCCTCACACTTCGCCTTCTTAACCTTCCTTCTCACACTTAAACAGTACGGTCCAGCTTTACGCGAATAATATATTGTGCTCATTTCGCTGCTCATAACTTCAGAGTCCATGTTATATGGTGGTATGACTAAATTCTCCTCCGGGTTCTCTAGAGATTTATCAACTTAATTAAGAATATTAATAAATATATTTAATTTAATTTACGTCGCGCATTTAATGCGTAAGCGCATTTGAAACTATAGTTTATGGTAATAAATTAATGCGCATAAACTATTGTTTATGGTAATAAATTAATGGATATAGTTCATGCATATAGTTTCCAATTGAAATTCCATAGCTTTAGGGATAGCGTGTCAAGAAAAGCAAGTGCTAACGATCTAAAACTTAAAGATATCGGTATTTTTGTTAATTAGCATTTTATTGATTTGTATTCTTTTTTTTCAGAACCATCAGCTCTCTTGAGAGTGAAAAAATCGAACTCAGAGGCGAGCTTCAGCTGCGTTCGGAAAAAGAGAAAGAGTGTGAATCTCGCATCGAAACCTTAGAGAAAAACATCGTGGATACTGAGATACAGCGCGCGAAAGAGAAAGAGAAAGCCGTGGAAATGATGTAAGTAAACGGAATAGTTAAATATTGGCATTGTTTTCACCATTACGAGAATCGATGTAGAGGATCGTACTACAAAGAACCACGTAATTTAACAAATAAATACAGAGTTATCCAAAACAGCTGTCCGCAAGCCAATCAACCACTACTGTTTTACTGTCCTTGTATGTACAAATCTTTCACGCAAACAAAATCTTTCTTTGGTGTTTTTTGTGTATTTTAATTTTTTCGTTAAAGATGAAATGTACCTATGATAAAAAATTGGTTGACTCAAAGTCGACTGTTAAAGAACACAGGAGTCGGAGCCGACCCGACACTGTAATGCAGAAAACGATCCGATCACATGGAATAATTATATAGTTTCCTAGATATAGATTTAGTTTTATCTAGCTTCACCATTGCATATCCATAACCGAAAATAAAATAATGTTAGATTGGTTGAATTGATTGCATTGCATTCAATATCTGCTATAACAAACCTTTTGGAAGAACAGCTGCATTCGCTATAAATTCGCATATGCCATAAAGTTTAATTGAGGACAGGTATAACAAATAATTGCAAACAATAGATAAAATCTACAGATTTCTATAGTAAATAGCGCTTCAAAAATATTTCCCTGCCGATGATAGAAGACAGGAGCTAAGAAAACGCCAAATTAAAAATCATACTCCATGAGATATTGAGGTAATTTAGGAAGGGTACTTCTTGGGATGGGTCCAAGGAGTTCCAAGGAGGAAGCAATCGGTCTCTTTCGTCCTTTGAATTCACTCGCCAGCTTCTCACAATTCACTCTCCAAGTAAATACGGTGTCAATTTTTATTAAGAAATTAAAGAAAATTGTTTTTCGTTAGAAGCGCAATAAAATATTCTTTTGATTATACATTCTGAATTAGTTAGATTTAATCATTTTATGGACTGAAATTATTCCAAAAAAAGTAACAGAGCTACCGTTGTACAAAATTGAAATACGGAATTAACTTTTCAGCTTAACTTTTTAAGATCAAACACAATGCAACTCCGTCGAATACCGCTTAAAATTTATTTTGGCCTACTAATGACTTTGCTTAATGAATTAAGCTTCATTTCATTCATGATGCAATAATTTGGTCCAGCGATATTTTAAGAAGAGATTGATGTTTCCTCGAGGACCTTTAAATATAAAGACACTTGATAATCGGAAAATCCTAGCCTCTTCTTAACGTCATAGTCTTACGTGTTTTAACTATAGAATATTAAAATTCTCAGGAGAAATTTAGATGGAATAAATAGTAAATGCTGGTAATTTCTCAACAAATTATATAGAAAATTGCTTGTTTTAATCGATACATCCTTCAAGTTCTTTCATCTACTTCTTATTATTAACAAAAATATACCGCGTTTTATATTAGGACTATGAAGTCATGGGCGGAAAGTGATTAAGTCAGCTCGAAATACAGAACGGAATACGATACTCTTCTTGGAAACAAACATTTGCGTGAGGCTATCACAAAATCTTCCTAGTACAATTTAATTTATTTTCCGCTTTAATTTCTTCCGCATAGCAGATATACATATCTACNCGGAATACGATACTCTTCTTGGAAACAAACATTTGCGTGAGGCTATCACAAAATCTTCCCAGTGCAATTTAATTTATTTTCCGCTTTAATTTCTTCCGCATAGCAGATATACATATCTACTGCTGACGTTACGTTTTTACATTGATTACATGATTACGAGGGTATATTAATTAATTCCATTGTTTAGTAACATGACTAAAACTATTTGCTGGTTCACAGATAATAATTAAATAAATACTTTTTAAAAGTAAATCTTAGCAATGATTTCTTAGTTGACCATGGTAGTTAATAACTCTTTTCCCTCCAGCTCCGATTCACGTATGGGCCATTTGCCAAGAGGAAATTTTGGAGAAGTATACGGTAGCGACAGCTTCTAGCACACGCAGGAACTAGCTTCTTTATTCCCGCCGGAATCCCTTTCGTCATGTGGGTGCAATTCAAATGATAAAATGGGTTATCCGCTCTAAAAGAACGATATATCAGTATCAGTGTACGAAGCAATCTACTCTAGCGTGGATTGATATAGTGAACCTCATAAATGTTCTATAATCGCGATGTAGGAATCAAATTCATGATCACTTAAGGAAGCGTCAAGCTTAGCAGCAAACAGAAGTACTTAACTCAATTATTTTATCATCCTACTCTAAAAAAACTATGGAAAAACAAAACAAACACAAGAATACTACTATTAAATGTTTAGGTAGTTAAAAGTATTTTAGTACATAACACTGTACTGTAGGAGCAGAGACATAGACCAAGGGGTGGTTTTCGGGGTTCTAATCTCCCCCATGAGAACAGAGCCAACAATAAACAAAAGTATGTAAGAGGATGCCTTCTTGCAATGATGCCATACAATCACTACTAGATTTTTAGTGGTGTACCGATCTAGACAAAGTTTGAGAAGTACTGATTTACAGGAAATCCAGATGAATCTAATAAACAATCTAATAATAGAGTTACTGTTGCAACAAACTTGGTAGAAAGATAAGAATTGCATACTTGTACATACACATACAGTATAGTCTCCTCTATTCATAACCTTACTCCATAATTCCCTATCCTAGCATAAACATTCCTATTGAAGCACATCTATTAATCTTTTCATAAACTCCCTTTTCACTTTAAGTTTCATACTCTCCTTTACAGACTCATCATATTCAACCTACTTTTTCTTCGTGCTCTCAGTACTACTTACTACCTTTGATTATCCATCTAATTTAATTACTTGTCAGCGTCTATAGGTTACTTCAATGCCTTCAAAATATTTTACCGCAAATTCGCCCTCACACTTCGCCTTCTTAACCTTCCTTCTCACACTTAAACAGTACGGTCCAGCTTTACGCGAATAATATACTGTGCTCATTTCGCTGCTCATAACTTCAGAGTCCNAATGTATTTTTGTTTATACCGACAACTATTCTCATGCTAGAACATATAGGCCATTTGACAGTCATTTTGATTTTACATAAATAATACTATGGGCAGACGCGAATATATTAACTCAAAATAATAACAGGTTGTAGTATTTTAATGCAGTGGAACTGAACAAGGCCTAACTGAACAGCTCTTAGTGATTCGTCCATAATACCAAAAATTCAAAATCAAAGGATTTACATCTGTCCAATATTCCCGCAGAGAATCAGACCGCCCCCGAATAACTCAACTCTCCTACAGATAGAAAACTTAAAACTTCTTGGGAGGACTATATATAGTAGAGAGAGTGTTAGATATATTATCGTGAAAGGGAGAGAAAAGAGGATATTTCTGAGTGAGCTTTTACCATCGCGAATCGTTTTCGATCTCGCCGAGATGGGGTGTCCTTCGCTAAGAAAACTGGGGGACAGTCAAGATTATACCAGTGGATGATGCTGGCTTCCACAGCATCGGGAAACACGTTTTGAATGTCCCGGAAAGAATTGTGCTAATCTGGGAAAATGGTTTGAAAGAAATAATAATAATAATAATAAAACGTCTTTATTAGGGAGTAAATGAAACTATAGGAATACCAAAGAAACATAAAGATCATGAGAGACTAATCGAAAAACAGCAAAAAGAGCTTCATGAATCTCTTCTTATCAAGAGCAAAATAAATAGAAAAATAACAACTTTGCTATCAAAATTATTCTAAATGTTATGTGTAAATGTTTGCCTTGAAAAGCTACACTAGCATTCTAGAAATGGGTCAAGTAGTATTAAGTTGGTGATAAATCAGTAAACTACACAGGGTAAATTAGTATATCATCATCATCATCGGTCATTCAATTTGTAGATTGGTTGACTGCAGTCTTCTATTCCTCTCTTTCTAGTGCTAACCCTACTACATCCTGATACATGCCTCTTCTTTCCTATGTCCTTCTTTATTTGGTTTAAATATTTGTCCCTTGGTGCTTTTCCTTCTATTTTGCCTCCAAGTACATTCCTAACAATTCCATTGTGTCTCAAGATATGTCCAATCCATCTGGTTCTTCTTTTCCGGATGATGCTCCATATTGTTTGAACCTCTTCTATTCTTCTGTATACTTCTTCTTTTCTCACCCTATCTGTCCATTTGATCTTCAACATTCTCCTCCAACATCACGTTTCGAAGGCTTCTATTCTTCTCTGATTCGCTTTTCTAATGGTCCATGTCTCTGATCCATATAGAGCCACACTCTACATGAATGTTTTCAAGAATTGCTTCCTTGTCTGTAACCATAGATTCTTTAAGCATAGCAATGGCCTCTTCGTCATTAATGCCTCCTTAGCTTGGGCTATTCTTCGCTTGATGTCCATTCTTCCATCCCATGTTATGCTAATTCCAAGGTAGGTGAATGACTCAACTTGCTCTCCTCATAGGGTATATTCGCTTTCAGTTTCTCTCTTCCACATATTAGGATTTTTGTTTTCTTCCTGTTCACTTTCAAGTTATATCCTTGAAGAGCTTGATCCATAGCATTCAGGGATGACTGCAAATCATCTTCATTATCTGCTATTACTGCAATGTCATCTGTGAAGCAGAGGATATTAATTTCCTTCCCGTTCACCTTAATTCCTTCTGCTTCTTTTATTGCTTCTTCTAGGTATACATTGAACAGTGCTGGTGACAGGCTACATCCCTGTTTGGTTCAATTATTCCTTCTATCCTCCAGCGTATTATTCTTATTTCGTATTTATTCATATTTTGGACGCATGTGAGAGCAGACTTAATGTTCAGTACTCCTCACATCTCTTATTTTCTTTGGTATCACGACCATTATACTCCTCTCTAAGTCCTCCGGCAGTCTTCCACTTTCATAGCCATCCTCAATAATTCTAAACAGGGTGTCTTTTGCTTTCCCTTCCAGCGTTTTGATAATCTCTCCATTGATTCCATAGTATTTCGTGAGCAAGGCTATTTTTTTAGAAATTTTGAGCAACATAAGGATAAAACATAAAGATCAAACGTAAATAAGGTATTTGATAGATTTATTTTCTTAGTAATGTTTACTTATTGCTTGCACAGGCAGGTAGCGTTTAGTCAGCAAATTTGTGAGATGAGGCTGTAAATACCTTCTCAAGGGGAGATGAAAATTTCCCAGGGTTAACAATATAATATTTAGTCAGCATTAACAAGAGGATTTATTTAATGTGAATAGAATATACACTAATGGGATAACCATCAACTAAGTTTCTCAGTAAATTTAAATCATTAGAAAGAACAATCTTTTTTCTACTGCCTTGCCTGGATCCAGAACTCAAAAGTGCTGTTCTTAACCTTGGTTCTGAATCAAGATAAAATTTCTTAGCAGCTGTCTCTTACAAATAATCTTCATACCTTAAACACAGGTATACTTAACTAGACATACTGAGAATTTCCATCTGCCATATGTATGTATAAGAAAGAATGCCACTGATCCTTAACAAATGGGTCTAATTTTATGTAACAAATTACCAATTAATATAAAAAAATTGATTCTTACTTAAGATTAAATTGCAAACTGACTGCTTTAGTTTTAAAAATCAGTAAAGCCTACTATTCTACAATTGATTATTTAAACGATAAATTTTGTTACTTAAGTGTTTTTATATTTCATTTTCTGTACTTAAAAATGCATACCTGTTTACTTTTGTAATTGACATATTACATTGAATTTTGCATTGTACTTTTTTTCTGACCTGCCTACTAAATATCTTGTGCATACATAGAACTATATCTTGATCTTTGGGCAAATGAAACATATAATTATTATTATATAACATTTTCACTTAGGTGTGCAATTCTGGATGAAAGAAGGAGGATGGAACTAAAAATCATGTCAAGTGAACAAGAGATGAAGTTTACAGCCACAAAATTTCTGTCTAAATTAATAAGACTTCCTATGAATTTATTCAGTAGCATAACTTATATTTTTTTGCCAGCAAAAATTTACCGTAGAAAATGTCTAAATTCATCCAAAAGATGAACTCAACCTGCATTTATTAATGTGTAAATAACAGTGAATGTTGAAAACAAATCCACATTTTTAAAGGTCAAAATTAAATATTTTTTCATATTTTATGAAACTTTTGAACAAATAAAACATGAATTTGAAAATTTAATACAAAGAATTAGAACAGTTAAATAATTATTTACTCAAAAAGGAATGGCACAAAATATAATTTTGAAAAAATATTGCATTAATTTAGCAAGTTTATTAGTAAGAATGAAATAAAATTCTAAGTGATAATAATGGATAATTGAAACGAAAGAGAACTTCAAGGTAATTAGATCAGAATAGTATATTCAAAAACAATTTTTGGTGTTAGAATAGGATTAAAAACATGAACATTTCAAAGTTTAATATGCAAATAATTACTTTCTTGGTTAGAATTTGGCACTTAAAATATTATTTACAAACTTAGTGAATTCAAGTATATTTATAAACATTTTATTACATATGATTCAAGCTTAATAAAGCCTAATTAATCATGAACAAAATAATTCATAAGCATGCAGTTTATGGTTAGATTTTACAAACTTTCCATTAATCGAAACACTTTATAAGATTGTGAGCATTTGTCATCCAGCATTTACTTACTGACATAAGTACAAACAGAATTTATTTTTATTAAGTTATTTTCAGCATATTTTGATCAATCATATCAGTTTCTTGTCCCAAGCACACAGAAGCCCTGAGTCAAATTTGTCCTTTTGCTCAACCTTCATTATATTTTCCAAAAAGAATTGAACAATTGATTTTTTGAACAAATTTCTGATCATTAAAACTGAAGATTCAATGAAAAATTTAACACAAAAGGTTCAAATTAAAATAAACAAAGTATGTGCTAATCTCTTGTTAAAGCAAAAAACTGCAATAGTAAGCAGTAATAAAAATTAATAATGACCATTTAACCAGCATCTAGTATATACAGTAATTAATTCCAAAGAACAGTCATGTTACTAAAAATGGCCTCTGATAAAACTACATATTAATAACAAGAAAGATTTTAATAACAATAAATTACAACTAAACAGAGCATAAAAATAAAATCCAAAAGGTTTATATTCAAGAATTATTGTATATTCCTCAATCAACATAGTAACTTTTTAAGTTACATAGAGTCACATTGCAGGTTGTTACATTCTTGGCACAGTAAACTGGGCCATTTTTATTACTATATAAATATTAGCAAGGATTGTAAGAATACTGTGTTTCTAATAAGTAAATAAAAAAAGTTGAAGATAGACTGCATTGCAAATCCATAGTAGGGTCATTGGAAAAAAACAACTTTAAAATTTTTATATCAGTATACTAACAATACAATAGTAAAGAGATGCACTTTAATCAGAAGAATTGATAAAAACTTTATTTCAAAGTTTCTTTGGTTAATAAGAGAATAGAAGAGTATACTAAAACAAGAGTCTATTGATGGGAAACCAGAGGGGGGAATATCTGAGTTACTTAAAAATTCTTGTTCTTAATATCCTTACTAGTGATCAATACAGCCATAGGGCTATATATTCAACAAGACACATAGTCCTTTAAATTATGGGCATTCATCAATCAATTTCTTTCCTATGCCAAATCGAAAAATGGGTATTTTCAAATTGGCAAACCTTTTCCACATTATTTGACATTCCAGACTCCAGCTCAAGTACTTGATACTTATTGAGCAACTTGCAAAAAAAAAAACATTTCTATGAGAGTTAAGTACACCTGATTAAAGAAAAACTAAAACATTTTTCTTAAAATTAAACTTAAAAATTGAAAGTTGGAATGATGAGAAAATAAATTAACTTTGATTCAGAAATGGTAACAATACTGAAATAAAATGCCATAGATAAAACTTCTAAATATTGGATGTGACATTATTTGCAGAATGTATACTTTTCAACAAGTCAACAAAAGTGATCAAATGAGGTATTAAAAAACCTTTTCCTATCGTAACATTCCTATATTGGCAAACAAATTTCTAACTTTGAAATTCTCCCTATTAGCCTTACCATTTTATAAATGTCAATAATAATTCTCTTATTCACCAAGAATTCAGCACAAATTGAACTCTTGGACACAGGATCATCATATGGAATTAGCATTCCTTAGCGTTGACCACATAAGGTCTTCTTTAAAGAGATGCTAGGAGGGATAACCTAGGAACATGACACTCTGCTCCCTAAAACCCTCTTTGCTCTCTTCTGCAAATTTCTTCTTCATTTATTCTTGTTTTTCCAGCTGGAAACAAAATCATATCATTCCAAAACCTTCTGTTCCTTCATTGATGGCAAGCAGCAAAGCTTTTTCAAACTGTTCATAGCTTTCATAATCTGGCAGACACAACTGGTTGAAACTGAAAAAAATTAAGAATTAGACAAATTATTGTCAATATATTAAAATTGTTTCAAAACAATATATTGACTAAGCTTGTGAGTATAAATTAAGAGTTATGTATAGTTAAAATATTAAATTGAATCAAATTGAAATAAAATAAATTAAGAGTGGTAAGACTCGTAAAATAACCATTGACTATAAATACCAATCATCGAGTACCTAGGTAGGGTGTTGCCAGTGTTTTGATAATCTCTCCATTGATTCCATAGTATTTTGTGAGCAAGGCTATTTTTTTAGAAATTTTGAGCAACATAAGGGTAAAACATAAAGATCAAACGTAAATAAGGTATTTGATAGATTTATTTTCTTAGTAATGTTTACTTATTGCTTGCACAGGCAGGTAGCGTTTAGTCAGCAAATTTGTGAGATGAGGCTGTAAATACCTTCTCAAGGGGAGATGAAAATTTCCCAGGGTTAACAATATAATATTTAGTCAGCATTAACAAGAGGATTTATTTAATGTGAATAGAATATACACTAATGGGATAACCATCAACTAAGTTTCTCAGTAAATTTAAATCATTAGAAAGAACAATCTTTTTTCTACTGCCTTGCCTGGATCCAGAACTCAAAAGTGCTGTTCTTAACCTTGGTTCTGAATCAAGATAAAATTTCTTAGCAGCTGTCTCTTACAAATAATCTTCATACCTTAAACACAGGTATACTTAACTAGACATACTGAGAATTTCCATCTGCCATATGTATGTATAAGAAAGAATGCCACTGATCCTTAACAAATGGGTCTAATTTTATGTAACAAATTACCAATTAATATAAAAAAATTGANAGTGCTGATGATAAAATGAGCTTAATTAAGTTTTTGTCTTTGTTTACTTATTTCACAATGGTAAGTCCATAAGGTCCCTAAGGTCTTCAAAATGGGCATCTGTTTGGGCAATGACCTCCTCGTTTTACATGAACCATTGTCTGCCGGGCCTGTTTTTCAAGTTTGGAAATAAAAAGAAGTCGCTTGGGGCCAAATAGGGTGAATATGGTGGATGTTGTAATAATTTGAATTTGAATTCAATAATTTTGGCCATCGAAACTGCACAGGCGTGCACCCATGCATTGTCTTTTTGGAAGAGGATCTTTTTATTTTTCAAATGAGGATCATCTTTTTCTTAATTTCTATGCTCAACCAGTGCAATAATGATGCCAGTTATCGTTTGACCTTTTCCCAAGTAATCGGTGCAGATGATTCTGAGTTCATCCCAAAAAACCATGGCTATCACCTTACTGGCAGATTTCACCATCTTCTCCTTCTTTGGAACCTGTTATCATTCAAAACCCCACTGTTTCGACTGCTCTTCTATCTCTGGAGTGAAGTAGTGTATCCATGTTTCATCCGTTGTGTTAATGCAGAAAATCGTCAGGATTGCGACGAAAAGTGCCAAAATAGCCTCAGAGTTGACCACACAATTGAGTTTATTCTTCTCTGAGAGCAAACCTTGCCGAGATTTTTTTCAAACTCAATTTTTTGGGCAAAATTGAAAACACTGTAACTTGCTATATACCTGTGGTCTCAACTATTTTGCGCACTTTGATTTGTCAATCACTCAAAACCATATCTTGGACTTTGTCAATCATTTTGGGGATAGTCACCTCCACTGGATGTCCTGAACAATGTTCAACTTTTGTGGATGTACAGCCACATTTAAACTCATTTACCCAACTGTAAACAGTTGCAAATACAGGAGCAAATGTGTCCTGAACATCATCCAACTCAGCTTTGATATCTTTCGGCGTTAAGCCTTTAAATATAAGTGTTTAATCACCTCTCAAAATACACTTTTTTCATTTTTCTAAATAAACAAAAGTTTTTTGCTTCTATCAACAATAAAAATGAAACCATGAATTGGATATAACTGAATGTTTGACAGCTTTCCAGTAAGTAATGATGCTTACTAAAAACAAACCATTTATCGACAAGTGCCATCTCTTGGATTTCTAAGGACTTATTGAACTACCCTTGAAGTAATAGAACAAATAAATCTATCAAATGCCACAAGCAGAGCTAAAAGACCATATCGCCCACATTTTCTCTCTCTCTTTAATTTCTCATGGCTTGCTCACATGAAACTCACTGCTGGTTACCTCTGAGGAAGTAAGATTTCAGTATAACTGGAAAAGGCTCTGAGATCTTTTCAACCAGTGTTTCCCCCTCCCTCGCTCCATCTTGTGATTCGAAATCGTAATATTAAAAAAAAATTAAATGTTCCATCGATCATAAAAATCTAATTTTGACCAAAGCAGACAAAGGAGATTGCATAGTCATGTTAAATAAATCAGATTATGATGAGAAGTGCAACACTTTTATTAGCAGCAACAACTTCATCAAAGTAGATAAGGACCCCACAATTCCCATGGAAAATTGTTTGAAGAAAGCCATATGTGATTCCCGTATTTTAGATGATTTCGCTAAAAACTGTGTAAAGTGCTCCAATCCACTCACTCCAAGATTCTTTGGACTCCCAAAAATACACAAACCTGGAATTCCAATTCATTCGGTAGTGTCTGGTGTGTCTTCTCCAGCTTGTAAGCTTTCCGCCTATCTCAACCGTGCTGTAGGTGATATAGGGTTATTTTCTGCCAAATATACTGTGGAAAACTCTGTCCAATTGACTGATAAACTCAAATCCATCAAACTACCACCCAATTGCAAACTGTTATCTTTCGACATTCAAGACCTTTTTACTAATGTGGATTACTAATTTTACTTTTTCCAGTGGATAAAACTTTAAATATCATGGAGGACAATTTCATAGATAACACATATATCAGTGAATTCATCAGTTTGCTTAAAGTGTGAGTAGACCAAAATTATTTTCAGTTTAATGGTTCTTTTTACCATCAAACTAAAGGACTTGCTATGGGCTCCCCACTTTCCCCTATTCTTGCTGGCATTTTCCTTGACCATGTTGAATCCCAATTTTTTAATAGCAAACCTCCCTTGCTATCCAATATTGTTACCTGGCATCGCTACGTTGACGACATTCCATGCACCTGGAAAGGGTCCCAAAGACAAATTACCAAACTACTTTGTTTGTTAAACTCAGTTCATCCTTCCCTTACATTCACCTGTGAATTTGAAGTAGATCACTCAATCAACTTTTTAGACCTAAACATACTTATCTCTGACAACCAAATCCAATTTTCCATATATAGAAAACCAACTCACATGGATCTTGTAACACCAGCTTCTTCTAACCACCATTACAAACAGAAACTTACAGCCTTTCATTCCCTCCTTTATAGACTCATTAAAATATCTATGTCACCCGACAACTTCCAAAAAGAACAAAATACAATACAAACGATTGAAGTTAATAATGGTTACCCCTCTTCCTTGGTTAATAAAATACTTGCCAGAAAACTGAGAAAAACTGCTATCCATTCTATATTCACTCCCCTTACCGACTCAATCCCTCCAAAATGGCACAAGTTAAATTTTATTGGCGATCTATCATACAAAATCTGTAATATATTTCCTAAGAATGATTTCCGCCTAGCATACCACAGCAGCAAAACACTTAGGTCTTTACTATGTAATAATAAAGATAAAATGACCTCCTGTTTAAGCCTGGAATTTATAGAATTCCTTGTAAAGACTGTGAAATTACCATGGTATCTCTTTCGGGATTCACCGCGATGGATGTAGCAGCAGCGACTACGTTGCAGTAGGCTTCTTCAGGTCGAAGAAGTCTACTGCAACGTAGGCGAAACGTCGTCGCTGCTGCTACGTCCATCGCGGTGAATCCTGAAAGAGATACCATGGAAACATCCAATCGCCGCGGAAACCTTCGACCTTACACTGTGAAATTAGTTATATTGGCCAGAGTAGTAGGAACATTTTTACCAGATGCAATGAACACCATAGAGCTTTCCTTAATAACACCCCTCATAGATCTCATTTTGCTAAACACCTTTTAGTTAAAAATCACCAGTCCAAATTTTCACCTGTAATCCTCCAGTCCTGCTGTAATATGTACAAAATAGATATACTAGCAACATTTCAAATACTCCACCATTTAACAGCCACCTTCTGCAACCCCTCCACCCTTAAACTTTTTCTCTGTAATCAAAAATACAAGGTTCCTCCCTTAAAAAAGTCGGGTATTTACAAATTACGGTACTCCGATTGCACAGCAATCTACATCGGACAAATTGGAAGAAATTTCGAGATCTATATGAAGGAACACAGGTTATCTTTTAATTTGGGTTTTTTCAATTCTCATTTCACCAAACACCTCATTATTGCCTACCATTCTTCTTATTTTACCCCCAAAATACTCCACATTGAAAAAATAAGAGTCAAAAATTAAATTTACTCGAGCAACTAGAAATCCTTCTCCACCAATAAATTCCTAACTGCAATTTAGTCAATGAACACATTTTTCAAACTCATTCTGCTCTCCTCACTGCCCCTACCACTCAAAACAACATTCATACTACATGGCGCATACCTCACTTTGTTATACTTTGTAACTCTCTTTTCCTAATCACCTTCCATTCACCTTCCTTCCACCTACCACTCCCCTCTCTTCTCATCTTCACCTATAAAAGCCTAATACTCCTTTATTCCTTGGCTTGATAATGACTATGATTAGTTGAAACTAGTTGCCAACGAAATGTATTGTGGATCAGTAAAGGTTTTTTATATTGTTTTTTAAAACGTAGTTTTATTTAACATTCGGTGTAACCGAATGTTAAATAAAAATACGTTTTCCTTTTGTTCCACCCTTTAAAAGGTATTGTCTATTTTTCAAAGGAACCATAGAATTGACAATGGATGAAGGTGTAGTCTGCTCTGATGAGAAAAACCCAATTTTCGGCATGTTGCGGATGGTCATATGTTTACGTGGTAGCCAAAGGTTGAAAGAGTTAATAGGGATTCCTAGCCGCATCCCTTCGGGGATGGTGGGAAATGGTGGATCTGTGATTTGTTGTCTATGCTGTAGATATTTCCTAACGAAATGAAGATATTCAACTTCTTTATTTTTGAGGTAATGTCCTTTCAGGACTTTTTACAAGGAATCCAATTTAGGATGGTTGAGAAACCAATTGTTCAGTATGGAAAAGTTAAACCAAAAGTGTGATTTGCATATTGCATTTAAACTCCAGGAGTTCTGGCTGACTTGCATATTGCATGTGTGCACAACTTCATGAAGATGCTACGAATTGTTTGTTTTTCCCTTAAAATAGAATTTTTTTATANTGCATTTAAACTCCAGGAGTTCTGGCTGACTTGCATATTGCATGTGTGTACAACTTCATGAAGATGCTACAAATTGTTTGTTTTTCCCTTAAAATAGAATTTTTTTATATCACCATGCAATTAATATACAGAGAGACTTTCCATATCAAACCACCTCCCAATTTATCTCAACTAGTAAAATTCTATCTAAAAATTTTAGTTCGTAGGGCTGGCCATCCACTGAGTGGGGCAAAATTTCCACATGGGCCTATTATATGCTTCTTATTCCCATATGATACATGCAGGGCTGGCATTACATTTAAGGAGGCCCTAGGAAAAAGTATTTTAGTAGGCCCCTATGAGTTTGCATATTATAATTAATTAAATTAAATAATATAGGTAGAAATTGAGTCAATTAATATAGGTAGTTTTCTATGCATTGAAAACTAATTGAAAAATTCATATTTATAGTAACTGTCATCAGAATTCAATGAGCAATGTGACAATACCACATTCACTCTACTTTTACTGTGACTTTCAGTACATTAAAAAGTGATAAATGTGAGAGTAGAACATTGAAAGTTGAAATGCACGTGTTTTCTCTCCTTCAATCCTCTGAAGATAAAACTTTATTTCATCAACACCAAAGATAGGAAAGTTAATTTTAAATTCAAAGTTAATGTGAAAGGTGATGACTTGTATCTATCCTCCAAATACCTTAAGAAAAATCAATCCTAGCTCATTTTTCTAAATTTTTTAGAAGGTATGAAAAAAATTTCAATTGCATTAGATAGTAGAATTTGTAAAGTGCAATCAACTTTTAATTCTGATGCTTATCATGTGAATCAAAATCATATCTCAAAAGCATAGAGCATGCTTCAGGATTTTGTACCACACATTTACAAAAAAATTGTTATTCCTGTGATACATGGTCATTGTTGCTCAATTGTATAGACATGGTTGAATCATGAATTTGATTTACTTTACCGTGTGTTAATTGGGTTCACACAAACTCTGATAAAGCAGAGCATCTGTATGGATTCCTTCTGTACATTATTTTAAATACAAATAATTGCTCTTTTGAATTATGTATAATGTGAACCATTATAACCACGAATCTTTGTAAGGGAACGGGTCAGATTCAAGGTCTAAACATTATTGGTCTCACAGTGACTCAAAGTGCACGGAAATTTTCTCTCCCCTTCCAGTCTTGAACAGAAGCCGGCTCAGAGGCAGGTCATTGTGAATATATCTCCCAAAATGCTGTTCTAGCCATCAACTAAACTCAAAATTTTCAAGAGGAGGTCACTTGCCTTGATCCTTCAGAAATAACAGGATCTCATGAATGACATTCCCTTCTTTGTGAAAAGGAAAGCTAGATATAATACTGAATTGTAACAACCAATTTTAAACCACTGAATTCATGCATTCTAATATCTGTGTTGATAAAATACTATTCTGCTACATCAATGCCTCCAAACAATGAATACAAATAAATTATTGTAATATTAATAACATAAAAAAATCCATGCAAACACTGCAAGCAGAGGTAGGACACAGACTATTTCCTCCATGATTTTCCCTTTTCCTTTCCTCTCTCTCTCTCTTCTCAAGGGTCGCTTGCCTAAAACTCACTGCCCTTTCATCCAAGGTTGTGCAATTTATGTGAAACTGGGTGTACAAAACATATTTTCTTTCAATTTTTCACTAGCCAATAAAAATTGGTCTTAGAAATCAACAAATCAGCAAACTGTTTGGCATCGAAATAATCAACAAACTGCAAGGAAAATAAATTTAGACAGCTTATTTGAGAAAAGGTTCTTATTTAATACACAAACTATTTGTAATCGGAACTCTGATAGAGAGGTAACTAAAAGTTCTCAACTGCTGACTGCACTCTCAGGTGAAAAGTCTACCTGGATTTTAGGCGATACTATGACTTGCCTCTATCTCCAGAGGGAGAATTACTCTCCTTACTTTTCTCCCAAACACAGTTGTAGGAAAAATTGACACGTCTGCAGTTTAAGGGGTTTAAGGTAGTTTAAAAGGGTTTCAGAGGAATCAACATGGAATTCAGTCATTTGCATTTTCAACAGATACCAGTTAGAAGTCACTTTTTATTTCGATATCATTTTCAGAATCGTTACCTTTTCATATTCCTTCCGATGAATGACATAATTTTTAGTTTTCCATTTTTCCATGTAAAACTATTCTATTAGTACTCGCTAACCTTTTATTGGTTATCTCTTAAACAGTATCCACTTTCCTATTAAATAGAAAACTGTCAACTATACCATGTTTCAACAATTAAGTTTTGATTCTTGAATTGAAGAGGTACTAAAAATATCAGAAAATATTATCATTAAAAGTTGGCAAAATATAACTTTTGAACGAAATTCAACCTACATAGTTTGGAGGAAGTAGATGGGTTCAAAACAACAAAACAAAAATTATGGATTTAATGTCTAAATGAGCAATAGCTACAAATGTAATTACCAAGTGTGAGCAGTAGGCAAGTTTCCAAAAGTTGGAGTTGCAGTTATTTGGAAACGAGGGCTCAACTGAGCAAACCCTCCAGGAGGCAATTGTGAACATCCAGTGGTGAACTGTAGCAGTCTTGCCATTTCCTCCTGAGTGAAGTTTCCCACAGCAGTCCAAAACCAGTCTAGAATTCTTCTAAATTCAGGTGATCCACCATTGACTACATGATTAGCACGGAAATCTGCTATGCTATATTCTCCAGTACCACATAGTAGCAGCTGTTGATTCAAAGGGATGAATTAGAATGAAATATTTCTTGGTAAAAGCATTGTGAAATAACTCATTCCCAACGGATGTGAAATCATTGAATTGTTCCCTCTCAGCTAAATAAATAAGTCATTTATTTAAAAAGATATTCATTACAGCTCAATTGTAGGCTTCTTACAAACAAGGAAACATATATTGGTGTTCAAATGAAAGGATATTTTGTCATTATTACTATTTTTGACCTGATCATCATGAATATGATCATCATTCAACAGCAAACAACATTATTGTCAAAATACTCACAGTTGAACTTAAGATATTCAATGTTTTCATAAAAGCCTTGTCAATATCTTATAAATAACTAGTAAACGCCCTAATCAAGCATGACGGAACTTAATCTAGTTTAAAAATATATCTATTGTCGTACATATCTGGTCCCCCTAAGCACAATAAATTTCCATCGTAAGATCATAATAACTCAATATATTTCTTAACATTATTAATAATATTTATTCTA
>KZ308521.1:389204-410194 GCA_000376725.2 Ladona fulva
TGGGCAAACAATTACTGGAGAATACTATGCTAACCTCCTGGACCAATTACAACAAAAGATACGAGAAAAAAGGGCAGGTTTAGTAAGGAAGAAAGTCATCTTCCATCAAGACAATGCGCGCCCGCACACATGTGCCGTCGCCATGGCAAAATTACACGAACTAAGGTATGAATTGTTGCCACACCCGCCTTATTTGCCTGATATGGCTCCGTCAGACTTCCATCTCTTCCCGAAGCTGAAAATTTTCCTTGGTGGACGAAGATTCACTTCAAACGAAGACATGATAGCCGAAGTTGACAACTATCTTGCAGGGATGTAGGAATCGCATTTTCGAGATGGGATCAAGGCATTGAAACATCGCTGGACCAAGTGCATTGATCTACAAGGAGACTACATTGAAAAATAAAAAAAGTTTCATTGACGAAAGTACTTTTTTTCTATTCCGTTCCGAGAACTTTTCAAACCACCCTTGTAAAAGAGAATTTTGGATTTCCCAAAGAAAAACAGATATGAAAAAAGTCTTACTGCACTAAGTGGTAGACTACTACTACTAGCAGTAGTACTACCTTTTCCTTGTGTGTTATCCTTAAAGGGGGGTTCTCCTTCCACCACTTCGTATGGTTGGTGCCTCTATGAGGCCATGGCGCTGAACAATGCCACTTAGCCAGATGAACTCATGCGCCCTTGCCTACAAAGTCTCCCAAATGGCATGGAGAAATGTTCTGGTGAGATAGCTCAACGGATAGAGCAACCAACCAGCAATGGGGAGACACGGGTTTGAGCCCTGGTTCAGTCAGACCTTTTTCATGCCCCTTTCTCCTTGGGAATTTTCCTAGGTGCACGCTTTATCATGCTAAGTTACCAAAACCCTTTTCCTTGTGTGAAAATTTTGGAGTTGCAAACAACATGTCCCCCTGACAACTTATGCAAATTTAGAAGGCTAGCTTGCATATTTTAAGCTCATATATAAGTAACCACTAGAAATAATGATAGACTATTTGAAGAGGGGAAAATTCTACTCCAGCAGAGCCATGCACGATAATCATAGGTAGTACAAAAATACATGCTATGTTTTGCCAATAGCATATTTTATATTAACAGCTAATGTTATTTTATCAATGCTTAGCATTATAATCCAAAACATACTGAATGGCATTAAAGATATTGTATCTTCTCCTCTCTTCAAACTTATTAAGGAACCTACAAGGTCAACATTTGGAGATTGAAATTAAAAATATCATTGGTAGTGAATCCAAAACACTTGGCTGAATAATCAAGTAATCAGTTATTAAACATCCAGGAAATGGAGTTCTCTAATAAAATTGTAAAAACAATATACTTAAACTTGAGAATTTAAGAAGGCACTTTGTAGTTTCCACACTAAATGTTTTATTCTAAAAACAACTGGTTTCGGCTAATGCCATCATCAGGTTAAACTTATTCAATTTAACATATTTCATATTGAATTTTCATCATTACAGTAAAACCCACTTTAGATACTTTTCAAGGAAGCAAATGAAAACTGTGTTATGAACAGGATAATATTATAGGGCTCCTGGACAGCCAAGTGGGCAACGTGTTCGACTTTGGTGAAAGTGGTCCTGGATTCAATTCCCAGTGGAGGCCTACGTGCAAAATGACCTCAGCTGTTGAAGCACGTTTGACATTAATAATGCTAATGATAATATTATAACCAGGATTACAACTTTTTATTTCTTGCATGATGGGAAGGGAAGGTTTTTTTTTACTATTTAACTTTTAAGTAAGTACTTTATATGTTAAAACATAAGGGATATATCTTAAGTTTTATGTGTCTGACATATCTGTGAATAAGGTAGCTACAGAGTCTACTAACTACTGTATTACTATTGTAACTACGTATTACTTTTGGCCTTTTCATCAAATTTTTTAAGAATATTCTGCTTTTTGCTGAGTGGCAAAGAAGAGCACTCCTCTTTATTATTTTATTTTGGTCATTTTTATCCAACTATGAAGCAATTTTACAAGATAGATAAGTAGTAAAGAATAATGAACTTTTTAACAAAATGGTGAGAGGGAATCACATAACAACCTCTCCAAGAGTTTGCTCAACAGCACACCTAAAACTGCACTACCACTCTGGTTTATTCAACATGTTTTTGAGACTTGGATATAAGGAAATACTGCCAAGCAACTTTTTAATCTTATGTTCTGCCCTGAGATGAGACTGATGGGGAAGTACCAGAATTGGCTCAGACTATGGGATGGAGATTGTACTGTTTCATGATATTTACATTTAGTTCTCACAGAATTAGTAATCCCAAACAAGAAAGTCATAGGAAAACTTAGAGATAAGGATGTGGACAATTGGATAAAGGGGGTTTTAGTACATCTGGGGACAGGAAAAATCTGCTTTACAAGGCAGTATCTTATACAAGTGGTATTTTTACATGTGTGAAAGGGCTTACTGTAAACTGTGTATTAAGCATTATGATTATTGTTAAGATAGCATCTAATGGGGAAGTTTATTAATAGGTTTCACTGTAAATGCAATATAAAAAAGATAAATATATATTTAGATAGTATATAGATAGTAGATAGATAGTATAACATCAATTACTTTTATCAAATAAAATTAATCACACTCACAACAAATAATGCCTAAAAATGTTGACACGAACTAATAAAATACACAATTTGAACAATTTAAAATGATATTTACATGATTTTTCTGCAAATCATAGCATGTTTAAATTTCGAAAGATCTTCATCCATGTGTCCCTTTCATCTGCTACTATAGTGTGAAGAAATTTGTACTAGAGAATGTGCTATTTAATTAGCATTTGATACTTGGCCTTACTTCCAGACATGATGCCAAATTATGTTATATTTCAAGATCAAAAACTAGAATTTGTATTCCCTTGATCATCGCTATAAAATCATTCACTCCTTCACATAAACATCAGCTTTATAACTGATTAATGCTAGCCATGACATTCTACTCACCTCTAATTCATTTTCATCAAATATGCTGAGAAGATTATCTGGGATGAGCTCATTAAGACCCTTCAAGAAGTGCTCCATCTCCTCTCTAACACTGTTAGCCAGCCGATATTGTGCCAATGCATCTAAATACTGAAGCTTTGTTTGGTTAGTTACCCGAATTTTAGTGCCTCCAGGTACTAATTCCACTGCCTAAAAATTGATAAAGAATCACAAAAAGTCAGTTTTTTATTGAAACTTTCTTCAAGTAGAGAACACAAACAAAAGATTTCAACGATACCTTTAGGAGCTGCCCATACTGGTCGTATTCTTCTTCTACAAAATACAATTCCATGTCATCAACATCATGCTCCAAAATATACTTAACTTTTGTAAGATATAGGTCGGGGTCATCTTGCTCAAAGTACTTGAAACCAAGAAAAATGAGGAATTAGAAATGAAAATAAAATCTACAGGGAATTAAAATTACCAACTATTGATCTAATTTCTTTCTTTATCTTAACCCAGCAAATTGAAGAAATGGAACTGAAAACTGGATATGGTTTAGATATTAAGGTGATATCAAATATTATAGCAAAAGTTTACCTAACACCTGAGTTTCCTTTTGAGTTTTAATATTAATGCACAAATCATTATAAATAATTCTTATTAACATTTCTCCATTTTATGGATTTTTGAAATATTTCCATATTTATGTTGAGAAGTATGTTTTGGTTAAATTAGAATGAAGTCAAGGTGAAGAAACAATTAAGAAAATCGTGATATATTTGGAGGGATGAAGCTAAAATTTTACAGATGTTTATGGAGTTTGTTGAATGAAATTGCCAAGCTCTGCCCAGAAATATGTAAAAAATGAAATTATGATGGAAGAAGAACAAAAGAAAGACAAAGCATGAAACAAAAAGAATAGCTGAAAAGAGATTTAGAGTAGGAGAATAAGTCACTGGGTAGATTTGGATGAGAGGATTCCACTTGCAAATTCTACCAAATAAACCACTTTCAGGATACTTAAGCATTTATTTTTGAAAAGAGATCTTCAAACAATTACATTAATTTGACATTTAGAATGTAAAATTAATGCAAAATAAAATACAAATATTCACTTCAGCAACATGCCATATTTCTTTCATGAGTTGTGAAAATATTTATTGAACTGGAGGAAATAAGAAATCTGAAATAAAAATAGCAATACAGGTAATGAAGCTACATTTACATTTGATAAAATGAGATGAAAATAATTTGATGACATTTAGATGAGTATTTTATTCATAAAATTAAATTAATGTAGGCTGACATTATATAATTTTATCAGAATATGATCATAATCAACAAATAAGAGTTATTTTGGATAACTAAGAACCAGTGTTATTAAAAGTGCTACAACAACTAAGGTCATATTTCACAAGAGTCCCTACTAGAAATTGAACCCGGAAGCACTTTCACCAAAGGTGAATGCACTTCTACATGGCTTCCTGGAGGCCCTTTGAATAACTTATGCATAACATACCTTAATAAAAATCCCAAATAAATTCATGCATGGCAATGCATTGCAATTAATACAATGCCACTGGAGATTGAATAATCAATACATGAGCTTTAATAAGAACACAAACTACCAAGAAGACGAAAAATCCACATAACCAGAAAAAAGTGACCACAATAAGACAAACAAAACTTGCCTTTAGATTTTTTTCAAAAGAGGTGTGGCTGCAATAACTCTAGGATCTTGCAGGCCTTTTCTTTAAAAACTCTAACATAACCTTATACAATACATACCTTGTAATGTACTCGAAGACCAATTAGCTGAGCCAAGAAGGAGCGAGTGAATCTCGCCCTCACTAGCTGGCGGTAGGAGCCACCCAGAGCTGATTCATAAAGACATTTTCCAACAATACGACCCGCAAATTCATAGTGTTTAAGTTTTAGGTTTGAGGGTCTTCTTGGATTAGGATGAACTAATGCTTGTTGGTTTTCCGAAAAACCAGCAAATAAGCCATTTCGAGCATCAAAGAGAGCTGCACAAGTTAACTCAAACCATTCACGTCTTACTCCACCCCAATCTAGACCTTTAAAAGATAATTTTGATGAAATGAGTTACTGTCAAGTTTTTGCTGAAACCAATATTGTGAAAGATTTTTTGATAGAGAGATAATCTGCAATGTGGCTTTAGAATGAGCAAGGTAAGGCAGGAAGGAAAAATAAATTGTGACGGATCCTCTAGTAATTGTAAGATGCAAAGAAGTGGTTAAATATTATTTTAACTACAAAAATCAGAAGAGAGATGGAAATTGTGCAAGGTGAATATGAATGCAACATTTGCTAAAAGAAAGTGGATTTAAATACTGTAATGAACTATATTTCATTCATAGTGAAATACTGTAATGAACTTAATTTGATTTTTAAAATCTATGAATCATTTTAAAATACAAGATTGAGAATAAAAATTACTTCAGAAGTTATCATAAAAATTTAGAAAAACCAACATTGGCATAGAATGCTATAATCAACAAACAATATATTAATTTCTACTGCATTAAGATAATACCAAATCTTTTACATAAAAGCACATTTCTTCCATAAGGAGAACAATATCAAAACAATAATTACCAAGTATATTTTAAAGAATTTTTTAAATTTCAAANATTAAATATTTAGAATATTAACACTAAGTACTATCTTGCGTCCCACTTTTAGTCATAAAATACACTTGCTTGTTTCAAAATTTTTACATCACATTTTTTTATTATTGGCTTGAACTATCTCTTTTAGTTCTACCACAAAGAAAAGTGAATGGATATGCATGAACTTAACATCAAAGCTAAACCTCTACCATTCTATTTCTACCAACAAAATAACTCAAAGTTTTCAATAGTTAATACCCATACACATGTATAGTTATGTATTATGTACAAATGTTAGTTTAATATCATAAGTAATTTAGATTGCATCACAATAAGTACATACATCCCCCAAAATATATTCTGACATATAACTTGCTGATCAAATTTGAGAGCAAATACTTAATTTTATCACACAAATGCTCTGATTCTTCAGGTATAATCATTTGCACTCTTGAACTATGCATTAATTTTGCTACTAATTTCAAGATATTGTAGAGGCATAAAAATTAATTAAAATCTGACTAGATATAATAATTTGTATAAAGAATAACTAGTTGCATTAATATCCTTAAATTCTTAGACTAATTGAGTGTTAAATTTTGGAAGAGGACCATGTTACCAATACTCTTTGAAAATAAAACATAAGACAAAATGTATGATATTTTTTTTCTGTAATTAACCCTATTACAAGGAATTCTGCTTGAATACATTTTATGTTTAAAACCTTAGGGAAATGGTTGCAATACTATTAATATCACATAAATTGAAACTCCTCTCCTTAAAACATTTTACCAGCTCTTAAGAAAGCATCCTCCACATTTAAATTTGAACAACTGATAAAAATCTTCTATATGATATAAACAAAATGAAAGACGCATCAATAGTAGACAAGATTAGCTTTTCACACAAAAAGTAGAGTAATACACAATGCTAATGTTCTTGATAATATGCTGAATCAGATTTTATCAATATCTGTACAGAGGATGATTCAGCCATGCCAAGCATGCATTTACTAGTTTTTTCAACATAATTTTATTCAATAGCAATAATAATTTAAATAAAGTGGGAAGAATGATTAATTTCAAATTTAAGAGGACATAAAAGTTAACATCAAACATCAAACTACGGACTTATACAAAGGAAACTTCTAAGAAAAATAAATTTAAAATCCATCTTTGGTAAAAATTACTAAAGAGATAAATTTGTAATTACAATGGCAAATTCTTAAAATGTAAATTCACAAGTACTGAATGCATGAAACAGATATCATATAAACTAAAGTAAAGAATGAATTTTATGCAGTTCATACCAATATTTTTCAGCAAAAAGTGAGTGAAAGTGGCTGCTATCACATTCCTATCTTTAGTAACCAACTCTACTTTGGGTTGACATCCATCATCCACAACAAATGATGGTTGGTTGTATTGGTTATTATTGCTTGAGAAGTGGAACTGAAATAAAAGAGAAGAAAAATTAATACATTCCAAGATTCTGTAACAGAAATGCTGCAAAAGACACAGTAACAGGTTTAGAACTTACCTTAGTGGAAGGACAGAGCCTAAATGTTACTAATCTCTTTGGAATAAATTTAAGTAAGAACTCTTTAATGGTTAATTGCTTAGGAGAAACATAACAAAACACTTTCTTAGGTTTAGGTAGTTTTTCTCCGTGTATGCTAATGAGTCTTGCTTCATACCATATATTATGATTCTTTGTTGCAACATTTTTATGTACTAAAGAAGCATCACTATCTGAAATGTAAATGAGAAATATTTCATGGCAAAAAATACCATAAAAGAAGGATTTATTTGGAGAAGAATCCTTCCTTGTTAAGAAGCATCCAAACATGAAGCAAGATTAAAAGGAACTCACTGCTAAGTACAATAATATCAAAATCTCCATTATTGAGTATTAGGCCATGATACGACACTGTGGCATGGTAGCAACCTTCTGTTGGTAGCTGAACTTGAAGGCTAATCCTGTGAGTCATTTCATCATACTCTAAGTTAACCTTGGATGGCACAGGTTTCACTGATCCAATCTGAAAATGAAAGATTGTTCAAAGGAAGAGCTTTTTTATATGCATTGATAAAAAATAAAACACCTAATACTTTATCAAGACTGTTAAAAATATACTACCACAAAATTAATAACTCATGGTTTTGATACCACACATTGACTGCTTACTGTTAAGATATAAATTTAATCAAATTAATTCAGTTGACAATAAAATGAAAACTAATATGATTTAGTGAGCACTTCATAATTTTTTCTTAAATTTCACACATGAAATACATTAATTTAAAATTTTTAATGATTATGAAAANATGCTGACATTTTTCAAATGGATAGTACCCCTTTTGATATAGTATTACAAAATGAGAAAAATGTCAATGATATGCTTTCCTCATATACTTTTGTTAGGTACAATCATCTCAGCTCTCACTTCATAAATAGAGCATTTAAAGGTTTTTGCAGTGCATTTAATGGTTACTATAAGTAGCTAATGAAATGATTAAGCTTTGAGTTATATGTTAAATGAAATCATAAAAATTATTTTTGAAAAAAATAGCCAAATTCTTTAACTGAATCCAACTGCCACAAAAATATTCAATACTAAGAAAGTAATGATGATTCATGAACTCCTATAAAATGCAAAAGTGTGACTGTGACCTGTAGTCCATTAATTTCCTATCTTAGTTAAATATCAAAGTTTATGGCATCACCAGAAACAACTTTCAAAATATACACAAAATGTATTTTCAATAATAAAACATTTTTCTTTTCGCATAATATTTAAGATTCAGAAAAAATTCAAAATTAATTTAAAAAAAGAAAAACTCCTATATTTATTATGCAGAATATGTAATTCTAATGGTCCAATGAAATAAAACATACTTAAATGAAAAAATACTGTTACCTCCAATGTAATTGCATGGGACTTATTTTGGACATGTCTTCCCTCCGAATATTTTCTAATAACTGTTGGACTGAATCGTCTCTGGCACTGCAAAAACATATAACCAAATCTTGGTTGAGATCAAATAAATTTTACTACTCTTTTGTCTCGAATTCTATAGCAGAGGGACCAGCAAAGCATTGACGCTGTTTCAGATCCACAACATAACGTCACAAACATATCTTCATGCACTGCTGTAGTGCACATCAAAAGCTACATTGGCTCACTCATCAAAATCACACACAAGAAAGGCAACAGAATTTCAGATCTATTACAAATACTTAGGAGCAAGTCATGTTTGCCTATGTCCAAATAAATGAGTAAGTGTGGTTCATGCAGGTACAAGATGTTTCTTTCATAATTTATACCATTTTGGACCAAATTTGGATCTACAGATTTAAAAACAAAGGACAACATACTTCATCGAGAATAATAACTCTCAAAGAAAATATTATTAATCTTAAGACTGACCTCTGTGATTTTTATTGAATACCCTTCTGTAGGATCCTCAAATGGTGCAAAGATGCAAAGATTATTAAACTCATCTCTTGGCTCTATGGAGAGCGAATGAGGTATTCCAGCAGTACATATGACAGTTGAGCAGTGTCTTACAAATATTGTTTTATTGGCATCAGGAGGCCCTGAAGAAAAAAGAAGTGTGTTAGGTACTCATTAGCTTAATCCCAGAGGGATTTACCACAACAACATGAGGCCTATTTTATCTACAAATACATGTTATATGTAACACAATACCCCTCTCCCAAAATGTTGATAAAAACTGGAATATGAGACATAAAAATAATGGTGCCAGTAGTAATGGTGAGTAGCAATAAAGAAAGTTAGTTATGCAATTAAATCATTTTCTATGAGCATTTTCTTTCATTAGCACTGCCAAGAGAACCATTAGTTAAAAAATTAGGACGAATTCTTGAATAAAAGTTTCAATTTATCTTCCTTTCAATAAGAATATTAATAAAATTATTCTTTCAGAAATATAAATAATACAGAAAGTGTGGATGGTAAATGGATCCTGTAAATACAACAGGATTCACAGATCAAGTGTCGCTCAACATATACAACAGCATAACCGTCCCATTACCTTAGAAAACATCACATTATTGAAAACGGTCCAAAATAATTTTAAGTTAGATGCATATGAGAGCATCTTTATACACCAGAACCGGAGCAGACTTATGAACAGTGACAATGGGCCCATTCCGTCCTCAATCCTCTTTTCGCTCTTGTCAAAAAATACGTCATTCACTTCACCTTCGGACCGAAACAGTATAAATACCACACACACCGTCTCCCGAAGGCATTCTTCACTATCTACTGATGATGACAACATTGTTGTTGAAATACGTAGTTAGGTGTTTTCTGTAAGTGGTGAGTGGCTTAGGACTTGTTTTTAATTTTCAAATTTTTGTCGGTTTTACACTTGTGCAAACACTTTGTGTTTTTTATGTTCATTTTGTCTTTGTCCTTTGGTCTCTTAGAATAGGGATTTATTCTTTTACTATTGAAACAAAGGTTTTTTTTTTGCCTGTGATTTGGTTTATGTATATTTTATCCCTTTTAACTTGACATACACGCATTGCGTTGAATTTTTATTCCTTTGACACATCACAGGTTTAACCCTTTCACATTAGTCCTACACGTACAACACATTTTATCTTGTTGATTTTGTTTTGTGTCTTGTTCTTGGGTCGCATTTGACGTTATTTGGGGTGTTTTCCTCTTTGGACGGCATATGTGTGCTGTTTTGAATTCTTGGGTATGGATAAGTACGTTTTGGGTGTAGAGGGAGATAAGGATTAGGAAGAGGAGAGGGAAAAAGTTTGGAATTGTTGTATGTACCACTGCCACTTACAAATACGGCTTAGGAGTTTTCTTTTACACTTCACATCAGCCATGTCTCCATATTCATATTATAATACAGAAAGTGTTTCAAAATCAGTTGCTTCTGATCCTGAGATCGATGAAGTATATCCAAAGTTGCCTACAATCAATTTGGGGTTGGAAAAAGTTTCTCTTACAACTGTGCTAAAAATCGAACCATTCATTATCACAAACATGGATCCTGTAAATTTCCAGAGGTGTGTGTTACTGAGGATATTGAAACGTCTATATTTTTAAATTTAATTTTCTAAGGAAAGATAAATGAGCATGTTGCTGGAAGCTGCAGTAATTCTGTTTGATTATGCAATGTCTATGAACACTAAGAAGCAAGCAGGAAACATTTCCTAGGAAACGTTCAATTGGATGTTTGAAAAAGGATAGTTAGCAAATGCCAAAACAAATCATAGAAAACCACAGAGAAAAGGAAGCGGCCTGGCTTAGAAACAAAGACCATATTACTTGAGTTATCTCATCTTTTAACTATTTCTATAGTTTCAAGCAGAATTCATTTCAGATAGTGCATCAAATTAAAAACGAGCAACAGCAACTTGTTGTCGGCTGCTAAGTAAAAAATTACAATCTGTTTTCTCAAAAAATAATTGCATTTCAACTATTGCCAATGTGTAGAGCTGAAATCTAATTGGGAAGCATGATACATAGATGATAAAATTCTGATATCCAAGGAAACCAGATCCGTTCTTTCCATAGATAATGGAAATTATATGCCTTTCTTGATTTTCCCTTTACAAATGGAGGGACTTCTTTTCACTGTCATAGTGTTGAATCTAGGATCACCTTGGGAGATATCTCTTCAGAACACATTAGAAAATAACCTCCTCTAACTACAGGTTGAATTTCAATTCCCTATCTAAATGGGAAAAGCCTCAAAAATATTCCTAAAAACCATGCAATGCTTCTTTGCAGGAAAAATACCGTTTTTGGGGTCCTGTAATATCGAACCCATGACACCTAGGATCAATATCTCACTTTTTCAATTACTGAGTCAGTAACACTTTCCACTTAGCCTCAGAATTTGTAGAATCGTCTATATATAATCTATCTATTGTGGAGTTGCTAATCTCCCATCCGGCACCTCCCCAGGTACCGGATCGGGGAAAACTCACCAGATATGGTGGGTACTAGTGAAATAAAACACCCAGGGTGGACAAAAATAGCAAAATCAGTAGTGTCTGTTACCATAGTGGTCAGCTACGAAATGTGCCTATTCCACATATAAGTGGTGGCCTGAAACATAGCTCTAAGCTAAATTCTTGAGCTAAAAACAATGAAGGGGATCCAGCAACTCCTTCCCACATATAGTTTCAACCAATGAAATTGAACCAAAAGTCAAAATGAAACATCAAATATACCACAACATCACGTTAAAATTTTAGTAAGAGATTTCAATGCACAAGTTGGAAAGGAAAAAAAATTCAAAACAATAGTAGGAGTGGAATGTAGTTGTAATGGAGTTCTCCAAATACAAGACAAGGTGAATACCAAATAGACCACGTAGCAATAACCAAAGAAAGTTACAAGGAAATTATAGATGTTAGAGTGAGGAGGGGACCTAACATAGACTTGGACCATTACCTTACAGAAGTTAAGACAAAATTCCAACCAAACAAACCAAAACCGAGATTAAGGAGAGATATGAGAATAGACACAAAACTTCTAACACAAAATCAAAAAGAATTCACCAAGAAAACAAGCTGTCAGGAAATGGAATAAATGCTAATCCAGAGGATCTTGAGAAGATCAGTAAGGCAAGCTGAGCCCATATGGAGACATCAAGCATGAGTAAAATCAAAATATTTTCTCTATGCTGAGTACTATTTTCAAAAGAATAGATTCTGAAATCTGTAGAAAACTTTGTTTTCAATAATCGACAATTATTACTTTAAAATTAATTAAATTACTTGCAGTGAATTTAACACTAAATGAAAATTACTACGAAGAGACAGAAGTCAAAATTTCATTCTTCTAATACATATAAAAAATTGTTATTATTTTTAGAAGATGGCACAGTAAAGATAAGCTGCCACTACCTGTCAGACAGATGGTTCTATCTGTCACTCCAAAATTGCTCCAATCATGGAAGGGTTTACAACAAATTTAGCAAAGTTATTTGCTAAGCACTTCTACTAAGAATATATATTATTATATAATATTTAAAAATCTTAGCTTCCCTTACACTAACAAATTTACTTTTTCTAGGTATAACAACTAAAAGTAAGGGAAAAGGCAATTAAACTCACACTGCATCAGTCACCAAACAGCTGAACCATTTCATGACAAAATTAAATTTGATGTCTATTTGACTGAACGAAATATTGCTAAATTACTCACCAGGAATGAAGTATTTAATGAAAGGACTGCCTTTGACATGACTATTTCCTATAAGAACAGAAATTCTGTATCTGCCTGAATGACGTACAGAGAATTTAACAACTGCTACATTTGCATGGCTGGGATCAGTGCCTCCAAGTTCGGTGAGCGTAGCTACTCTCCGACTCCCTTCTTCACTAACTTCCACAAAAAGGTTGTCAGTGTCACATATTGGATAAGGCTGACCATTCCGCTGGTAAAACTGAAAAAGAATTGCAAAATTTTGAACAGTGTGGAGGGAATAAGTCAGACAATGAGACATACATCCAATATTCAGTCAAAAAATCCATGCATAAAAGATTACTCTCCTATGAGTATACCAGTGTTCTGCTCATTCAAAATGATTTGGATGGAAATTCAGTTGTGGGGAAATATAGAGGCAAACTTCTAGGAATAATTGCTAACTATGGCTTCATATTATGCAGAAAATTCTTCCTTGGCATGCATTTCTGAATTAGAAATTGAGAATTGAGGTATCTGATAAAGGACATACTAGGTTTGTGTGTCACAAATTAAAAGGAGACTCTCAGGGTATGTTCCCTGCCATAAAATAACAGACATATGTCCAACCATTCAATTCAATAGGCCTTTGTTTATGCAAAATCAGTATTTGGAAATCCGAATTAGGCAACCATGCCATAGATTACCATGCATATCATGAAATTTTCCACACAGAAAAGTTTTTTCTCCCATCTTTTTGACACATGAAATACTTTTTCAAAATTAAATTTCACCTTCTTTAATTTCAGTAACTATTTACATTTTCCATTAAAATTTTTAGGAAATATGTAAATAATGGTACACACACACACTTATTTATATAGTAGCCATGGCATAGCAAGGGGAACGATGTCGTTCGAACATGCGCTGAGATTAACCTACTTCTTCTACTAGGGGAAAACTTATGAACTCTGAGGTGGAGGGAGTTCCCATGTGCTTCTCTCTATCACCAGCAGTCACCAATCTGTACATGGAAGACTTTGAAGAAAAGGCACTCAACAACGCCCCATGGAAACTGAAATGCTTCTTCAGGTACGTGGATGACATGTTCGTCATTTGGCCACATGGGAGAGATTAGCAGTGGCGTAACATTTGCTAAGTATAAATCATCAGATTAACTTTGACGATGCCAAGATACTTCCCAGAGGGGTGGGATACTGGGATCGAGTGACGAAAGAAGCATTAGAGATACAACTACCCTAAAATAATATGAATTGCGATGAGGGACTTTTCCTGAGTAAAGCATGGAATGAGACAAAAAGGAAAATTGCCCAGCAATGAAGACAATTAGCATCAGCCAATCAGGATGCAGCTGTTAGCTGAAGGAAGTGAAAGGCAATCACAGGCGACGTATTTATAGATGGCCGTTATGCCCTCCTTGAGACCCTGAAGATGACTGCAGAGTGTGCGGCACACCAGTGGCAATCGACCAAAATACCCAGCTGATTTCCAGAGAAGACTTTTTGTAATATGTAAGTTCTTCTGCATCTTGTCACTGACAAAAGCAACTTGCAAAGTAAGTGGCAAAAAAGTACCTCATTCTGGCAATACTTCAAACTTGAAACAGCACATTAAAAGACACCACACAGGTTTGTTACAGTCTGGGCTTGGCTGCTGCCAGGGCCGTCTTCAGATGTGCAGCTATCACTCTCATGAACGTTTTGTAAATAACAGAAAAAAGGCTGTTGGGGCCGTCTTCATATCTTCCTTGCATCCTTTCTTGTGCAAAAGGTCGATCCTTGGATGATTCCAGTCCTTGTGAATTCTCCCTTGTCTAAGTCAATTAGTGAATAATTTTGCTACAAGGGTAGCAATTTCTGTAGCACCATGTTTCAGATATTCTGCCAAAACCCCATCTGCTACCCCTGCCTTTCCATTCTTCATCTTCTTTATGTCTCTGTTACTTCTTATGGAAGAATAAATGGGGGGATTTTCTGAGTTTTGTGTTTCTTCTTGGTTTTCCTCTACAACATTTTCTGTCTTCTTGTGTAAGTTGGGGAAATATTCTGCAACTGTCCTCAGTACTGCTTGTCTATTGCAAGTTGTTGTACAACCATCTACTCTCTGGATGGCTAAAATTTGTTTCTATCCCATTACTAGGCATTGTCTGGCCTTCTTCATGCTTTTGTTGTTCTCTATACCCTCTTACACAATTCCTTTATTAAAATTCTCACATCTTCCTTCATTGCCACTCAGATAGACTTACATAGCTTGACATATTCCATATTTTCCTTTGGCAAGTCCACTCCAGTTCCTTAAAATTTCAGAATGATCCCTTCTTCCCCCTCACTTTCCTCAAGTTCCAAAACATAAACCCCTACCACTGTTTTTCTTCTTACCTGCAAATCACCTATTACCAACAGAATTTTTAAGTGCACAGTTTGGCTGTTTGGAGCAGCGACAGAACTTGCCAACAGACTTTTGCAAGTAACATACTTAGAAACCTGTGTACGAGGGTAAGGTGAAAAGTTCTCGTCCTGACAACGAAAGACCGTGGTTTTCAGTTAAAAAATTATTCTATTTTTCTACATAATCTCCCTTGACTTCAACACACTTGGTCCAGCGTTTCTCCAACATCAGTATTCCTTCCCGGAAGTGAGAGTCTGAAAGGCTGTGAAAATATCCAACTACGGCCCTCTCAACTTCTTCATTGGAAGGGGAGCGCTTCCCAGAAAAAAATTTCTTCAAGTTTGAGAACAGATGGAAGTCTGAGGGTGTTAAATCAGAAGAATAGGGGGGATGGCCGAGCAAATCATACCCCAAATCCCGTAGTTTTCCCATCGCCAACGCACCTTTGTGAGCAGGTGCGTTGTCCTGGTGAAAGATGATTTTTTTCTTCTTCAAGCCAGGCCTCTTCTCGCGAATTTTGGCATCCAGCTGTTCAAGATGGTTGGAGTAATATTTGCCTGTAATTGTTCTACCTTTTTCAAGGTAATCAATTAACAGGATCCTTTTCACATCCCAAAATACACTGGCCATGACCTTTCCGGCAGATGCAATCGTCTTCGCTTTCTTTGTCGCTGAACCACAGACTTCCACCCTCTGCTTCGACTGCTGTTTCGTTTCTGGCGTGTAGTGGTGGATCCATGTCTCATCCATAGTGACAAATCGTCACTCAAAATTGGTCGGTGCCCTCTTGAAATGGTCCAAAAATTGCTGCGAAAATGGCTTGCGCATTTGCTTTTGATCAGCATTCAGCAAATGCAGTACCCACCTTGCGCAAAGCTTTCGCATCCCCAATTCTTTGTGCAAGATGTTTCGCACCCTTTCTTCCGATATCCCCATGGCCTCAGCTAGCTCACTCACCTTCACTCGCCTATTGTCCAACACCATATCATGCACCTTTCCAATGGTTTCCGGTGTGGTTGCTGTTTTTGGCCGTCCTTCACATGGCTCATCTTTGAGGGATGTGCAACCACGTTTAAATTCAGCTGCCCACTTTTAAATGGTTGACATTGAAGGAGCAGAGTCCCCGTACACTTTTGTCAACTTTGGATGAATTTCCTTAGGGGTTAATCCATCCAAAACGAAGAATTTTATGACCGCACGATATTCAAGTTTATCCATTTTAACGAAAAACACGAAAGACGTCTACTGCAGCAATAGGTGTAAACAAAGTACTTTAGAGAAGAAGTTGAAACTTGTCTTACGAACTAATGACATGTGGGCTAGGTCAGGGATCATACATTTTTGCTTATTGGAACGCCATCTCTGTGTCAGGCCGAGAACTTTTCACCTTACCCTCGTATATGACAATTTTTCTAAAAGAAATTTCTAAAAATATCTTAAATTTTGCTCTTCTAAACCAGGTTCCCCCTCAAAGCACNTAAAAATATCTTAAATTTTGCTCTTCTAAACCAGGTTCCCCCCTCAAAGCACAGTTTATGATCATATAAATAAGATGAACCTAATCAAAAGCTTTAAAAACCTATTAAATGATTACTAGTTGAACATTATAAAAATCCATTCATATGTGTATGAAAATTTTATGAATGAGTATAATGGATCAAAAAATTTTGTAAGGATTAGTATAAGGGTTGCCTTCATCATTATATTATTTTAAAATATGACTCAATTTCAAAGCATAAGTATTCATCATGCTATTAATGTCTTAGATTTCACAAGAGAAAGGAAAAAACTGAGATTTCCATGATTTCATAAAGAATGCTGGTTTTTAAATCAAAGAAGAGCCAAGGGGTGTAAAATTTCATCAAATGTGTAATAAAGGTATAAATAGTTGACAATGAAAACACTTACCTTAACTGTGAAGGTGACTGTCTCCCCAACAACTTGTGGCTCATCCCATTCAAAATGCACTTTACAATTTCCAGGCAAGAGGTATTTCCCTGTCACATATTGAAGTAACGTATGCTTAGCTTCGGGGGCAAGCGCTGGCTGAGTCATGGCAGCTAGCGTAACCAACCCTGCTACACTTACTGATACTACTAACATTCCACCTGCCAAGTGAAACGAGAATAATTTCACCTTATTGAAAAATTAAGGTTCTTTTTAATCAAACATTGTAATTCATGGTCAAAGCACAGAGCAAAAAATTAAAATTTTATTACACAAGAGTCAAAGTAAGAGAAGTTGATAAAAACAGCACCAGCTTTAAACAATAAGCAAGAGAGACCTACGGGAGCAGCAATTTCTGAGATATTGACTTTTGGAGACTGGGAAGAGTAGCAGGAGAGTAAACTCCTTCAAAAGCATTTAGTGAAAACAATAGTAAAATGATAGTAATGTCACAAACGGTAAGTTTCGTTTTCCTATGCATTCCTTTCTTAACATGGTTTTAAGATCCCCTTCACTTTCTGCCATCACTACGAAAATGTTGTGGGAAATGGAATTATACGAAATTTCAAACAGCTCTAAAGCATTTTAGCAGGCTCCTTTAGTTTGAAAATGAACGACTTTGAGAGAAAAGTTATTACAATACTTTTTATCTAAACAATGGTTAGCTAAGTGAGAGCAGGAGGACTTTCCTTAAAAGCTTGAATGTAAGAGCATCTAAAGGTCTGTCCAATGTAAACTAGTTAAACTGTACACTCCTGACTAGCTTAAAGGAAATAAATTACGTTTTTGATTGGAAAATTGTTTAGACAAATTATTTCTAAAAATAATTTAAAGGTGATTGAGAAATATGGAGCAATAAGTGGATGAGGCAATGGAAAACAGCAATTTTGTGAGAGGGGTGCTGAGAAGATGTAGAAAGAATGATATTATCTGTATAGGAGGGTTTACTATACATACTGAAATCAATTTCTTGGTTATTCAGAGATAGGGTAGGTCAAGATAACTCAGGGAGTTATTAGATTCTAATTCATTGGAAAAGGAAATTGTGGGGTAGAGGAAAATGAGGAATGTTGTCGATAAATACCATTCCAAACACAGAAAATATTTTCTACGTATCAAAACCAACATATAATATTTTTAGGCAGGGTATTGTCAGAATTAAAGAGCACATCTTCTAAATATATCATAAATATGTTCAATAGCACCTGAGCTACCCATGGCAAGCCCTTCTGCCTGTTTGAAAAATTCACTGTCAAATAAAAAATAGTTTTGAGGCAGACAGGTTCACTAGAGATAAAAGGTCATTGATAGCTACATAGCATGTCTCTCCTGCTAAGATAACTAGAATATTGATAGTTTAAATGTGAGAATAGAGCAAGGTAAAGAATACAAAGCTCATGAATCATGAGATTTAAATGAATGAGTCAGAATTGGTCATGTTACATACATAAGTGTTTTACCTTTTGGTAGGTCCATGCGCCCTAATATTCCCTATTCATAGCCCTTTCCTTCGCTACCTGGTAACTTACCCCACCCTTTATGTCATCTAACATTTTTTGCCTTTGCCTTCCCCTGTCTTTTCCCTTGCATTCTACCCTCTATTACATTCTTCAGCAATCCCTCTCCTCTCAATATCTGACCCACCCATTTCTTTTGTCGGCGCTTAATTACTTCAATTAAAACCCTTTCCTCCCCAACCATTTCTAGCACCTCTATGTTTGTTTTTCTATCCACCCAGCTCACCTTCTCCATTCTACGCCACACCCACATCTCAAATGCCTCCAATCTTTTGATGTCCTCTTTTCGTAAGGTCCACGTTTCACACCCATATAGCAAAACACTCCATATCAAGGATTTTACCAATCTTTTCCTGATTCCTTTATCGAGACCCTTTGTCATTAATTCCCTTCGCTTCATAAAAGCTTCCTTGGCCAATGCTACTCTTTTTCGAACCTCATCTCCACACCTCCCATCCCAAGATAGAACACTACCCAAGTACGAGAATTTGTCCACCTGCTCTAGTTTTTCCCCATCGACCCTGATCGTTAATTTAGCCTTCTTTCCCTTAGTGAATCTCATTACCTTAGTTTTACTTACGTTAATTTTCATTCCATATTCCCTTGCCTTATCGTTTAGTGCATTTACTAGTATTTGTAAACCCCTTTCGGAATCGCACACAATAGCTTTATCGTCTGCATATCTTACTGACTTTACTACTTTCCCTCCAACTATCACTCCCTTGCTTATTTCTTCCCAAGCTTCATTCACCATTTCCTCTGCATATATATTAAAAAGCGATGGTGATAATGGGCATCCTTGCCTTACCCATCTCCCTAACTCTGCCCATTCCAACTCCCCCTCAGTTATTCTAACTCACGCTGTTTGATTTAAGTACAAATTGGTCATGTTGTTCATGTGTAAGACAAAATGGAAGGGGATAGATTCAGTAGTGTTGAATAATTTGCTTGATAAGTAGTTGATTAAAATACCTATTGTAGTCGTGGAATTGCTATGATTTTGAATACATTGAGCAAGGTATGCAAGGGAAAGCATAAATGAGAGACCCTTAGATTGCTATGGATCTATATGACAGGCAAATCCCTCAAGTAATGCTGTGCGCATGACATGTTTTTTATGAAAAGAGTGAAGTGGTGAAAAAAGTTCTAGGAGAGTAATTCAATTAAATGAATAAATGTATTGCAGGTTAGTGATCAAAAGGAACACAAATGATTGGGTGAGATGAAACTGAAAATGTGGTGGACCCTTAGGGATGCTCAAGAACAGGTGGTAGAGGCAACTTAATTGATGAATTTAATTGATAATTGACTTCGTTCTGTATGAAAGGAAAAGATTTGTGACTAGGCAAAGGACACAGAAGGGATGAGAGGACCTGAATGCAGATCAAGTGGTTATCTGTCATCTCTAAAGCCAACTAACATAAGAATAGAAGAAATGTAAATAAAGTAAAAACATGAGATGGAATGTAAGTAAAATGAAGAAGAGATGGAATAGGATGAGAATATTAAGAATAGAAAAGTTGAATACCAGGAATAAAAAAAGGAATTACTAATAATGAAATGGCAGGGGAAAATTGCATTGATACCAATTCATAGATGGTCTAATGAAACTCTGGGTAAGAATGAGTAAAGAGTAAGTAATTGTACATGAGGATAATGAATGCATGAAAAGTTGAGAAGTGAAAAGGATACAGGTGTAGATGAAATTTCAAATTAAGTATTGTTAAAAGTGCTTTGACTGCTTAGGTCATTTTGCATGTAGGTCCTGACTGGGAATCGAACCTGGGACCACTTTCCCCAAAGTTGAACTAGCCCACTTGGCTATCCAGGAGCCCATTCAAATTATCATCAGGACAAGTTATTTCTGAACTGTTTTTGATATAAGATGCTCCCATATTTCTGTAGCGCAAACTCAAGAGAAAAGATTTTGAACACTTCAGTTATAGTACCTTTAGTTCCATCAAGAAAAGCACACACTGTTTTGTTATAATGATATACTTCAATAGATTAATGCCAATTGATATCTCCATCCTTTGATATTGCAAAAATGAGCAAAATTATATCCTCCCAGTTGTCTGTCATTACATTTTGGCATCAGACCCAGGGCGATATTTAGCCATAACTTAGAAAAATAAGTCTTATACACTGTCAAATATGGTAATTGGAAGAGTCATTGATATATTCATGCAAAATGGAATATGCAGATGAAAAATAATCAAATACTTTCAGAAAGGTATTCTACACCTTCCTTAGATTTTTAATTCACAAGTTTAAAATGTTCAGATTTTTCAATGAATTTCAATATTTTCTAACTGACCATAAAAATTT